>CAAKHC010014946.1:0-15133 GCA_901007825.1 Macroramphosus scolopax
GACGGTGGCCGTTGGCCCTCTTACGTCTGTTTGTGGCGTCTTTACCTCGACTCGGTGCACAAACAGCGGCAGCGCTGTGTAACATGAATCTGTCCCTCTATAAGTTTATAGAAAGCAGAGTGTGTTCGGTGTGAGTTTGTGGAATCCTGTGACAACACATCCTCAACGGGCAGCTGATTCCACAGAGAACATCTTAAAGGGATGGCAGGAATATCTGCAGCATTGGAGTTGGCAGGTTTCTGTCTTCACAATCAAATGACAGTTATTTGAATCTCAAACCAAAAGGATTTTGGCAACTGGACGCGTTTTGCTTTCGCTGCTCCAACATTTCACTCCCTTGTGTCCCTCTATGTGTCCGTCTCTGTGTCCGTCTCTTCGTCCATGTCCGTCTCACAAACCTCTGAGGCTCATATACAAAGAAACGCAGTGGATCTTATCTGATCCATGTTTGTTTGGAACAAATTAAATTATCTAGCGAGCACAGAACATGACGTCCAGATAAGTTCACCACGTCCTCATCAGCTAACTTACTTTGCCTGTGAGAGTTGTAATTAAACATTGACGTTGATGCTTCTCTCCTCAGTAACACTCAGCAGCTTCTCCGTCCGACTGCTAATCTTCTCTAATCTACTGCCGTTTGACAAATATTTCACCAGCCAACATTTGTCTTTGATATCAGGGGGAGTCGGGTGGCTCCTCCCCGGTTACCTGCAGCAGCAGTTGTGTTAATAATGGCTTCAGATAGCGGCGTCCCTCAGGCCTGTCGGAAGCTTTGGTCTGTTCGTAAACAATAATTATTCCTATGTCAACATGACTCCAGGATATATTCAGGAATGCAGGTATGCTAACTTTGAGGCATGTGCATGGTTGGGTTTCAGAGCAATAGAGGTGCAAAAACTCAAGCGGGTTAACTTGTGGAATGTTTCTGTGTTTAGGCCGGGAGGCGCATGAAGAAATAAACATCACTTTCACCCTGCCCGTCTCCTGGAACTCAGACGACTGTGTGCTGCACGGCCACTGCGAGCAGGTGGTGTTCAGCACTTGCATGACCATCACGGCGGCCAGCAACATCTTCCCAGTCACAGTGTGAGTTGGACTTCGTCCACCGACTAACAGGGACACACTTTATATCTCAGATGATTTCTCACACCGTTATAAACTCAATAAAAAGGGGCCGTGACAAGTGTTGCTGACCTGAGGGGAGAACGGGTTCGGAGGTGTTTCCTGCCGGTCGCTGGCTGCGCGTCTACACATAATAAACAAGTGTCACTTTTCTCCTTGTGTGTTTAGTCTGTCCGTGAGAAAACTTCATCGCCATGGCAACCCTAGAGTACACAAGTGTCTTCCTCTGCGCAGATGGCGAGGGGAGAGCGCCTGCCAGACAACTGATGTGCATGTTTGTTCTTTCTCATGGATTAAAATAAGAAACTGGTTGTTGTGGTCGACACAATCAAACAATAGTTAACCCCAATTACTGGAAAAACAGATGAAAGAATACAGTTGAAAGGGGAGAGTGAGCGCCAGCGTTCCTCCCTCAGCTCTTCGTGGTCGATGGGAGCAGATAAGAAAACAATTTGTCATCAAATATGAGCAACTAAACGTATCGAACCGAGGGAGATAGAAACACAGCACCTCAGTAAACCTGTTGAGAGTCGGTTATTTTTGCTTTGCAGGCAGCCGCCGCACTGCGTGCCGGAGACGTACACCAACGCCACGTCCTGGTACAAGGTGTTCACCACGGTCCGTGACTCCGACACCAAGTACAGCCAGGACTACAACCCCTTCTGGTGTTACAAAGGAGCCATTGGCAAGGTGTACCACGCACTCAACCCGAAGCTCACCGTCATCATCCCGGATGTGAGTCACACGCCTCCTCCTTTGGCCTGAAAACACACATGGTTGTACACATTAGAAAAACAAACAAGGTGATTGTATAGCGGCCGTGTTCAGGTGTATTTGTCGGCAGACCTGCAGATCACTCGTGCAAACACAACAGGCCAGGCTGACCCCCGTTTAGTCTCCCTTCTATTCTGATGGCAGTAGATTGTTCCAGGATCACAATGATCCCATTGACGGACGACACGCAGCCCCTGAATGGTCCACTGAGCCTAACAACCGTTTGAAAACATGCTGCTGCACCTCCGCTGACACCTGATCTCAGCTTAGTTAAACACACAGAGGATCCAGGCGTCTTTTCAACAGTTAATACTGACAAACCTGTGTGACTCCTTCCTCCCCAGGACGACCGGTCGCTCATCAACCTGCACCTGATGCACACAAGCTACTTCCTGTTTGTCATGGTCATCACTATGTTCTGCTACGCCGTCATCAAGGGGAGGCCTGGCAAAGTACGGACGACCAACCCAGATTTCTTCCCCGAGAAGGTAAAGTAGTCTGAAGACATGCTAACGCCGCCGTGTTCACGTGGTTGTAGCAGCAGAGGACTCCACACGGGAGACATAAATCTTGTGAGGACAGTTTGTTTATCTGAGCTGCTGCATTTCACAGAAGAGGATTTTAGTGGCGCCGACTCTTGTCTGAAGGTGCACAAACA
The DNA here is from genome assembly GCA_901007825.1 of Macroramphosus scolopax. Classification (NCBI taxonomy): domain Eukaryota; kingdom Metazoa; phylum Chordata; class Actinopteri; order Syngnathiformes; family Centriscidae; genus Macroramphosus; species Macroramphosus scolopax. The sequence continues at coordinate 2,555 of CAAKHC010014946.1, forward strand.
AACAAACCCGGCCGATTCCCAGCCGGCTGAACAACACAACAAATTAAATTTCACATCGGCTGAATTCTGACTTTGGGGAACTTTTAAAGGGCAGTTCCTGGTGTGAATTAATCAGCCACGAAATGTACAATGCCAGCGTTTTATTCTGGCAACTGGACTGGAGACGAGTTAGATGCTTTACTGTTCCCCTGATCAACATCAGTCCAACAGACTTCTGGTAGCATCACAACAACACTGCACTGATGCATGTGATCAGACCACACTGAGCTTCCATCAGTCGCTGTGGTGACACATTCTTTTACTTTGCAGTTTGCAGCATCGCTGGGCTACATTAGTTCTTTCAACTGTCTGAAAAACGTGCTGAAAATAAAATACAAGCTTCCCTTCCTGACCAATCGCAGCTCTCTCTGCGTGTCCATGTGATATCTGACATCGTTGCATTTTATGAGGAGACTCGCGTCTGCTGTGGCTCAGCCTGCAGCCTCAGCAGATCCATGTGCTTTGCAACTTCTTAACCCCGACTCTATATTTGTGTTCTCACCTGCATGAAGTTAAACCTCTGCCACAAGTCAGCGAACTGCACTGAAACCTTTTTCTTGTCTTGCAGGTGGCGCTGTCAGAGGGTTAAAAAAAAGACATCCGATGGTCAATGTCAGAACTTCCCTGTAACGTGGACAAAGAAGAAGTAAATATAAACAAACCAGTTGCCTAGTGGACCCTGGGAAACACAATAAGGGACACAAACGCTGTGTGAATGCATTACTCTTGCAATGTTGGGTTTCTCCAACCAAAGATATACAAGTGCCTGTATCTGTGGTGTAAATATGTGTAGAACTCTGATACTTAGTGCAAAACCTTTCTTTTCTCTTATGTTAATTATTAACTAGCCTGAGTCCCCTCGTGCCATATCAGAACATGCAGTACGTTAACGAAGCCGAGCGCCAGATTAAAGAAACATTGTTTCCAGCAGTCACGTGATCCAAACAGACAAACAGAGTTTATTTGTATTTGTTTGAATTTCTACAAGCATGAGGTTTAGTCACTTGAAAAATGTTGAGGTGAATTCAAATGTGCTTGAATATCCTGTTTGGGTTTTTTTTTTTCTTGAGGGCGAGACGCTTGTGACTCGTGTAAACCAGAAGGACGAGTTTAAGTGCAGCACGAAGGCGACTGGCCTCATCGGCAGGTCTTCTTCAGCTCTGGTTGACTGGTTGGTGGGGAGTCCAGTAGGGTTTGTCCACTGGCGCTTTTGGCCGTTCAGACTCAAACCGAGCAGATTTGCATTTCCATTACCAGCTGAAGCGCGCCTGAGATGGACCCACCTCAAAGCCGGCCTCGCTGACGTCTGTGAGCGTCTGTCGTGGAGACCAGAGACGTTTTAAAAGTCTCTGTGTTCAGCTTAAGGTACTTTTGTGTCTTCTAGACGAGTCTCTGGGGTTTAAAGTCTATTTTCTGCTTGATTTTACTGTCTCATGTTTCGCTCTCAGCTGCAGCGAAGTCGTGTTAAGTTACAGATGAAACCTGAACAATTTCCTGATTTGGCTGCTTCAGAATAAAAGCTTTTAAGATCAAAATAACAGAGGACTTTTATTGTGAATAAGTTCTGTTTACCTCTCGTTAACAGCCGCTCCTTTGACCCCAGGTGACAGATCGGCCCGCTCGTTCATTGACTCCCTGTTGTAATGGAAATGCAAATCCCGAGCATGTTTGCATGAAAGACACCGTAAGTGTTTAACATCTTCTGGGCTGTTTCCACCTTGAGTTGTTTAGGTAGGGCAGGTGTGAACGGGTGTTAAGCTGCCTGGCGGCGGCGGCGTCACAGACCTGCTCGTCTGCTGAGTGATGGTTGTGTGAAACCTTTCAGATGAGAGGTGAAGGTTCAAGAACAAGTCAGGTTGCCTTCTTAGAGCACTCAGATAAACTTTAGACACGTCCCTCAACCTAATGGTTTCCTCCTCGGCTACATGCTACATGCTACATGCTACACCCCTCCACCCAGTCGTGTGAATATCGTCCCCGGTAGTTTTTTGGTGAATCCTGCTTAACGACGGCCGGACAAACCCAACAGGTCACCTTGATGTTAGTTAATGACGTCACCTGTCATTGGAGCCTCAGAGGAACGAGACACGATGTAGCAGAAGTTAAGATCAGAATACCAAAATAAACAAACTGTGTCTGTGATAATCAATAAAGATTCTGATCGGGAGCTCTGTGCACGTTAATGTGAGCAGTTTGATCCTTCCAGGGTTTTTGGGAAGTCATTTTAATGGCCGTTAAAGGAGCTGACGAACCTCCTGAAGGTCTTTCTTTGTCACTCTTAGATTGTTTTCCTTCTTCATTCACCGGCCTCTTTTATTTTCCGTATACGTTTTGAGTGTTGAGGTTAAAGTCTTCTCCCCCCCCGGATGAAGCACAGCGTCATCTCGCCTTGGCTGTGGAGAGTCGCTGGCCTCAGACGAGGCGGGGGGGCAGCGACCTGCCGGTCCGGCTCCTCCACAGCCTTCCTCCTCATTCGGTCTCTTCCAGTCTGACGAGTTCTGATATTTGTCCTGTTAAATATAAACGTTCTATTTTTGGATTCTCACATGTTCAATAGTTTGTGCACCTTTTAGATTTCTTGCACATTTATTTGCTCTTGTGATGATTTGATTTGTTTTTCCTGACCCAACATGACCTGTCCGACGTTGGATAATTATATTTGTATAATTAATATATTTATGATTCAATAGTTTAATTTGTTTGAATTATTTTGGAGTTCGACAACAATGTGCAAAAAAACTCAAATGTGCAAACTGAGTGTGAGTTCGGGTGTTTTGATGAGTGAAGGCGTTCAGACTGGGGTGCAGTGGGATTTCTAAACTGGTTTCACTGGTCATGGAGATGACACACGCCCCCCTCCCCGACTTCAGCGGTAAAAGTAATGACGGGCGATCTGAGCAGAGTCTGTCAGGGGGAAAATTAGATTTTAATATTGTCTTCTTTTATTTGGAGCTTCCATACAAATGAACAGTAACAGTTCTTCCTCATCGTGGTCGGTCGTGATGCCGTATTTATCCGCCTCCATGTTCGAGCTGGATTTGTTAGAAAGTAGCTCCAACGGTGGAAACAAGTCTCTCCCGTCACACAGTATATATATATATATATATTATCTCTTCGTGTGGACCGGCCCTGATACAGACGTTCACACTAACAGGCGGGCTGAGGACAACGCCGCCCTGACACCATGATCAGGGTGAAACGAGGCCACGTTATCTCATTATTACTGCTCATTAGAACAATCTGAGTTGAACCGAGCAGATTTGCATTCCCATTACCAGTTTAAGCGCCAGAGGCGGAACCACCTCGAAGCTTGAGGTGACGTCTCGCTGCCGGCAGCCGACCCGCGACCAGGCCTCGACCGCAGGATGAGGTCGGCTCACATCACTGTCGCATGTGAAGTGAGCCGTTGTTGCAGTTGCACATTTAGTGATGCAAAGACGTTACAAACGTGAACGCAACCGAGGGACGTCCATGGACATGAGCGGAGGACTTCTAGATTCCGATTGGTCGCCGCTCGTTTGGAGCTCATTACCATACAGTTGACTGGACTTTATTCTGGCGCCCAAAGCCGCCAACGGAGTCCCTGACGCTCCCATCAGCCCCTGACGATTGAGCTGAATCTCTCATTGTAGCTTTAAGGATCAAATCTTTTACAATCACGTGTGCAGTAAAGAAGAATTACCCGACGTAAACGTCTTCTGAGGTGTGAAAGTTAAATCCAATAGAAACCGTCTGCGTCCACCTTCACCTCCTCACCCGTCACCGACCTCTAACTCTCTTCCATCATCGACGTACATGTTGAATGTACTTTATTTTTATAAGTAGCAGCAGCAGCATCTCAATCTGCGACGCTACGTTCAGATTCCGAGTGATTTTTAAACTAACGTGTCGTTTCCTGTTCATGTATATTATCGGTAGGAGGAGTCACCGTTTCCTTTGGTGGTGAAAATGAATCTCGTCGCGTTATTGTATCAAACGTTATATTGTACCGAAGTGATTTCACTGCGAGCGAATGAGTGCGTGAACGCGGTTCAGGACACGTCTTCCTACTTCTGTATCATATTTCGGCATCTGTCGCTTTTTGTTTTTGTTTTTTTGTCAGCTGTTACCGGACGGTTGGATATTTCCGTTGGCGGGATGATGTGAGTGAAGGGAAGGTGATGATGTCATAATCTGTCTGCATTTACCGTCCACTTCGTCCTCTTTGTGTGTGTGTGTGTGTGTGGTTTCTGTTTTAATTGCTCCTCTATAGCTACAAAATGCCTTAACATAGTGTCACATCAACGCGCTTCACAGGAACATCTTCCATCACTGCTGAGCTCACATGGGATTTCTTCTTGCTCCACTATATCACCGAGGATTTGGAGCCATGTCCTCCTTGGTTGCCACATTGTCCCGGCGTCCCCGGCTTCAGCGACAGACGTCCTACGTCTCTATTTATACGGCTGCCGTTTGTTCTCCTTTCTGTCACGTTAGCAGCGCTTACAGGCGAATATTAAGCCAACTCTGTGCCTTCTGCACTCTCCAGCTGCATCTTCCTCCCTGTATATACAGTTAATAGGACCGTAGGTTTAATGTGGCTAGGACACCTTCTCTCCAGTGGAACTGCTGTAAATGAATTCAAGTTTAAATAAAACTCTCTCTAAAGGTCTCCGCTCCCGTTCTCTCCTTCTTTTTCCAAGCGACCTGCGAGTGACGAAGTTTCAAGTGATGGATGAACAAAAGCAGGAAGTGATGATAACATCTGCAGATGCATGAAGTCATTGATGGGGACAACGTGTCCATCACTAGTGTGTGTGTGTGTGGGAGGGGGGCAGTCTTTAGGTGATCAACTCCACCTTTATACTTCACTTTATAATCGACAACGTGCAACAAGTTGCTGACAGACGAAATACAACTTTATTTTCAAGACATCGTATCTTAATATTTCGACCAAGACGGCCCACAGAGCAACTGCACCAGTGTTTCCTTTGACCCGCCGACCTTCACCTGCGTGGACCCGGGACATTACCTCTTAGAAAAAGGGGGCTATGTAAGTGTTTGAACTGGGACGTTGAGGTTCCTGATGGATGTCGGGGTCGCCTGCTTCGCTTCGAAGTACAGAAACATCCTGTGTCTGGTTCTCCTGAAACATCCGAGGTTGATCTGAAGACTTTATTCACGGCTGATCAATAAAAACGCATCATGAAGGTTCGTGTGAAAAGAAAACCGAAACATTGATTCTGGGAAGACGAGCTCCGTGTAAAGTGTATCATCACAGGACGACAGCTGATTACTAATCAACCACTTAGCAGTGCTGCTAATACAGTGTGTGCAGAGTGTGTGTGTGTTTGGGGAGGGGGGGGGAGGACTAGACAAAGAAGGAAGAACATTAGGATGTTGTGACCTGTCGTCTGTTTGCTGCTAATATTGAAACAAGATTAGCAGGATGAAACCGACTGATTCTCATTAGCTGTTGGATGTTGGAAATGTGTCACGAGAGCCGTCGGACACGAGCTGATGAATATTCGGAGTCATGTCCTGGTGGAAACGATTCCCCACCAAGATTAGAGGAGAGGAGAGGAGACGGGAGGAGGAGACGGGAGGAGGAGGACCTGATCACTGATGCTGAGGCCTCATCACTCACTTCTTAGATGTCAAGTAACACTCATACCTCCTACTGAGCATGTGCAGGACATCATCACTAGCTTGTTTCTGATTGGATGACATAACAGCATCGACCCCTCAGAAGATAGACGCTGGTGTTTTCTTTTTACATTAGTTTAATGAAAGTGTAAGTAAAGAAAACCACTGCCAGACAAGAACCACGACACTGCAAGTACTGAAGTTGGTTGTCAGAACCTTCCCACAATGCCCTCTGTTTCCTTCATCAACAGAACGTACGAGTCTCTGCAGGTCCGCTCTGCTGCAGAGCTGAATATGTTGGTTTTCCAGCAACCAGAAAGCTTCCGATTACAACAATAAAACCTCTGATGAGCCAAATCCTGCCGTGACCGACCGTCTGACAGGCCGAGTCGACAACCAGCTGATGAGCACAGAGGAGCTTTCAGCTGCTAGAGAGACAGATATTAATCCCAGGGGGGGGGGTAATACGCAGAAGAGGTCAATCCTGGACAGGAAGCCGCCTGCAGTGTGACCTCCATCAGTGCTTCACCTGAGCTGCTTCACTCCTCCTCATCTGGGAGCTGTAGTTCAACAGATGTTTCGGGTGTAGTTCCCTCCGTCCTCCACATCCACTGTGACTGGATACTAACGGATAATAATACAGAACACGACTCCAGATGCTGATGATGTGCCACCGCGTCTGCAGGATAAATAGACAATAAACATCCTTGGTGTCATGAAATGACTGCATGTGGAGGTCTGGTCCTTCTGGAGACGTCTCTCCTCAGGCTCCACCTCTCTGATCCAAAGTAAGTCACTCCTTCCCGATCAAATGTATGGTTGATAAATCATCAATCCTGTTGTATCATACTGCACTAGCTGTGTCTAGGTGGACCTGGAACATTCACAAGTGATGTCCTTTATTCTGCACATGATCTATGTTTGCTCCTCGTCGGAGCAGGTAGAGGTCGCAGCTAATGAGAAGCAGGTGTGACGGCTAATTGCTCGGTCGCGTCAATTACGCCGATGACGTCACAGTCGACTCGTCGGTGTCCTTCTGTTTTCTCGTCAACAGCTGGAGCTTATTGTACAAGGGAGCAGAAGAAAACAACAACCTGTGGATATGATGTTTGTTACTGAATTTACAGAGTAAAGAGACGGCTGAGTCTGTCTGTCGCCAGCAGAGGGCGCTGTTAGCAGACATATCAGGGAGCGAGGCAGGTCCGCTGTACTGTACATCAGACTCATGATAGGAGGTCGGAGGCTGCGGGGTCCCCCCACACAGAGCTCGGAATAACACCACAACTCTTCAGTTTGCTTTAGTTCTGCCCTGAATGTCTAACGGATCGCAGACAACCAAAGAACAACGAGCCTCGGCAGCCAAATACTGACGACTCAGGAGTCGTGGAACAAGTCCGTTCTGAGGGATTTATCTAGGAATTTAACACTTTTAAGTTGTTCTACTTGATGTTAACTAATGTAATGTCCCTTCACGTCCTTTCCATGAGCCCTCTGAACCTGACACCTCCTGTATGTTGTAACTACGGAGGCTGATATCGGCCTCGCTGACTGCCGTCAGGAGTAAGACGACGTTCACTGACGGCACTGGAACAATTCTATATGTTTACATGTGTTGACGACATTAATGCATTTTAAATGGTGGTACTATAACACCACCAAGATGTAAGAGGGCAGCAGCATCGGCTCTCCAACACCTGATGTTTTAAACATCAGTATCAGTATCGGGATTCTGGTCCGCCGTCTTCCAGCATCTTCTCAGTTACTGAGCCTTAAAGTTCAACGGCTAAAACTGGTTTCACAAAGTGTTGCTGTCCTCAAACTAAGAGACCAACCTGTTCTTATCTCTCGGATCTTTAATGCTGCAGCCTTCTGCAGGAGTTTTTTAAATGTTCAGGTTCAGTTTCAGTTATCGACGGACTTCCATGGGTTTTGTAACAGAGATGCATCTTGGGAAGAATCCCAAAGATGTTGAGATGATCCGGACCTGGCGGATCTTCACCACTTTGACAATTTGAATTATCTTCATTAATTTCTCAGGAAGAATTACATTGATTTTGGAACTATTTCCAAACGTTGCAACATGAATTTGTCGAGGAGCTTCATGGAAAGGAGCTGATGTTGTAAACACATCCAGATGTTATCGGTGGTTTCAGTTTGTGGAGTTATGTCGTGTTTGTGTGTGCTGTAACTGTACGCAGCCAAAACTGAGGGCAGAATGTGCGGCGTCGCCGCGGCCCATTAGGAAGAGGCATATTTGAAAAGGTCACTCTTCCCCTTGACTCCCTCATTTAGTCTGAATTCCTGGGTGACGGGAGTGGCAGAGCCGCCTCGGAGCGCTTGTTAAGAGACCATTAATCAGGTTTCTCCAGACACGGCATGCAATTTAGAAGAGATTGTTTGTCCTGCTTTTCTTTTTGTTCGTTTACACTTCTGCTCTAAATAACAACGGCGTGAACAAAGACTGCCGCAGGACTCGGCCGTGTTGTTAGTGATGAAACGATTGTGGAGGAGGAGGAAGTTCAGACGGATCGACACACGTTTACTTCTCTGTTGTTTCAGAGGTTAATGATCAAGTGAGTGACGAAGGAGGCAACAGATTAATTCAGCAACAACTGCGGAGCAGCTGCACACGTTCCCAGGGAATGTTGACTGGATTCAGGGACGACAATAAAACCCCCAATAAAGATCAACAGGCTGTGAAGAGACGTCTTTAACAATCTCTGTGGCTTAATGAAACATTTTCATCATCGTTGCGCCGCTACAACGGATAATTACAATCATCCGTTCTAAGAGTTATGATAGAAATAACAGGAAATAAATAAATAATGAGCAGTAATTGCTGGGATCTGGGAGGACGGCGTCACCCGGCTGATGACACAACAAGCCAACAATTCCTCAGATAACATGAGATTCATTCGTTATGTTGCTTCCTTAGAAATAAATTAACGGTGCTTCAGCTGCTGTTTTATGAGCCCTGAAATAAGCCGGTGGAATAATATCATGTCCACTAATGAGGCCTTTCCAGCACATTCATGTCCTGTTTTTGTAGAGGAAGCGACCGGCGCTGTCCGTGACAAACCTGCGTGCACGTCTACGAGAGGTGACTCATGCTAACATGTGAAACCGAAACCAGCCGGGGTCATTAGTTCCTGAGGTTATCTGCAGGCAGGTGACACACCTGTCTGTGGAGTGGACGGAGACGCCGTCATGGTTTGTGTGTGTGGTCGCCTCGATTAATCACAGGGAAGCAACACCTTAAAACATACTTTATATATGAATCTAATTTACTAAATGAACTTAAAGCTGTTGAATAGAAGTTGATCTGAGATATCGTCGCCTCCACGCTGCTGCGTCTGCTGCTGCTGCTGGTGGTGGTGGTGGTGGTGGTGGTGGTGGTGGTGCTGCTATCAGCTGCTGCTGCTGCTATCAGCTGCTGCTGCTGCTGCTGCTGCTGCTGCTGCTGCTATCAGCTGCTGCTGCTGCTGCTGCTGCTGCTATCAGCTGCTGCTGCTGCTGCTGCTGCTGCTGCTGCTGCTGCTGCTGGTGGTGGTGGTGGTGGTGGTGGTGCTGCTGCTATCAGCTGCTGCTGCTGCTATCAGCTGCTGCTATCAGCTGCTGCTATCAGCTGCTGCTATCAGCTGCTGCTATCAGCTGCTGCTGCTATCAGCTGCTGCTGCTGCTGCTGCTGCTGCTGCTGCTCAGGCAGCAGATGTTTGGGGATTCATCTAAAGGGTTACCTGGTGCCCCATTTGTGTTTACTGTTGACTTGTCTCGCTGCTTATTTGAGATAATTGCCTCGGAGAGGCTGGGGATTAAGAGAGGGCTTCTTTAAATACCCCAGAGTACCTGGACCTCTATCTCTCCATGCATTATTCACTCACCATCATGGTTTTACTATATCAGGCCAAAGCCCCGATGTGTGTGTGTGTGTGTGTGTGTGCGCGCGCATGCATAATAAACCCACACAAGCCCTGAAGCCTCAAAATAACACAAAAAATAGATTGAAGAAAGATAATATTTTTTCTTAATTTATTGTGTTGGACTGGTTGGAAAATGCAAATGTGTATTCAGTGACTGAAGTTAAGTTCAGCTGGTTCGTCCAAACACCCGCCGGTCGACGGACAATAACCTCGCCAGTGTCACAGGTTGTCATGCAGAGCTGTCGGCTGCCTATATTTGTGTAATTATAAATAGTAAAGTAAATGTATTATAAACAAAATACACTGTTACATATATCATCAACCACTGATATCGCCCCCTGGTGTCCATTAAGAGGAATGCAGGCTTAATGAACTTCTGCATTCTTTACATGCCAGAACAGAAAGTTCTTTTTTAACAGTCCATGAAAATTAAGACGGTCTATGACCCCTAATTGCTCATCAGGAGCAATTAGGAGTTCAGAGTCTCTCTGCAGCCTCGAGGGATCGAACCACGAACCAATTACAAGACAACCACTTTTCCTCAGGCATGCTGCACCTTTCAGACACAGGTGAGAGTCTGAATACTAGAGATGTTCAGGTTATCATAGCTCACCCACACACTCACACTCACACTCACACTCACACACCGATCTGGCACAGTACTGGATCTTCCCTCCCACTAACAGACGGAGGGGGTTAATATCACAATTAAGCACCTCGGCCGCCGGTTCCTGTTTACCGCCTGGTTGCTAGGCAGTGACATCAGCTGATCCCTCCCCCCTTCCTCTCTAATCCCTTCCCTCTCCTGCACACTCCCTCACACACTTGTCTGTGCTCTCTCTCTCAGATAGGCAGCGCAGACGTGGGCACTGTGTGGGGGTATTGGAAGAGGAGCGAGCGGGAGGGTCGGTAGTAGTGTGTGTGTGTGTGTGTGAGTGTGTGTGTGTGAGGCTGTCAGACAGCATGGTCAGGGTCTGAGGACATCATCGGAAGACGCAGCAGCAGCCTCCAGAACTCCATGTAGACCAGTGTGGTGGCAGCCACAGATCACCTGGACCAGCACCCACCCAGGACAACACCCGCCTCTTCCAGAAGAGCAAGAAGAGGAGGAGGAAGAGGAAGAGGGGGTGGGTCTGTTTATGTTTTTTTTTCTTTTCTCAGTATTTTGGTTTTGGGAGAAGGCTCCTGGCTGGACCGCATGCATGACACAACGCAAAGGCGAGAAACCCACCATCAGCATCCAGGAGCACATGGCCATTGACGTGTGCCCTGGCCCCATCCAGCCCATTAAGCAGATCTCGGACTACTTCCCCCGTTACCCACGGGGCATTCCACCTGGCGGGCCCGTGCGCTCTGCCCCCTCCACCTCCCCGGCCGCCGCCTCTGCCATCTCCACCACCTCGGAAAGTGACCGCCCCAATGAGGATAACCCAGACCGGGCTTGTGCCGGAGCCTCCGCCTCCCTGCAGGCCGCCAAGAGGGACGAGGAGCCGGACGTGGAGGGATATGACTCAGATGACTCCAGTGAGTGATAATTCACCCTCTTCTTATCTCTCCCGTTTGTCCTGTTGTTTTCCAATACGTCTACATGTGTGTCTATCCCTTTTATTTCTCCCTCTCCCTTCCTCTTATTACTGCATCTCCATCTTTGCCACCGGTTGCCAGGCATCCCCACAGCCGTGTGGCTTTGTGGCTTTATCTGTCACCATTTCTTCTCTCAACTCCCCCTTCCATCTCTTTCCGTCTCCAATCGCCTGCGTTATGACTGTGCATGCGAGCCGTGTGTCCCCGTGTGTGCGTCCTCGCCGCAGCAGCTAACTCTGACAGCCAACTGTTGCTGCTGCAATGAATACAGCTCCTCATCCTCCACTCTCCGTCGGCTGAAGGGGCGATTTGTGTGGAGCAAATGATTGCATGCGTCTGTTATCAAGTGCGCGCATGCTTTTTTTTCAGATTTCTCGGCGTGCTTCACGCCGTCCATCAGTCCGACCGGGCTGAGTGATTCATGGCTGGTTGATGAGGCTCCAAATTAGTCGTAGTTGTTCGCTCGGCAGAGTCTGACTGCGCAAGCAACTTCCACCTGTGTGATCGTATTGTTTATCTGTGTCTTTCTTCGATGTTGGTTACCAGCCTAAAAAGCATCATTAATCAACGAGTGGACGAATATTAATGAGAACATGCAGCGCAGCTCGCGGAGCCTCGGAGATGCAGCAGGATGTCTCAACACCCAACGAATGATACGACCGCTTCGACCTGCAGCCTGATTGGGACCTCAGGGTCCGTCTGATAAATCATCCAAAACAGCGAAAGAGAAGCGTTTCTGTTTGAGTATTTACAATAACATGTTGCTACAAAAACAAACGTGTTGCATCCATCTAAACCTTTAAGAGGTTCGTGTGGCTGTCGTCTCTGCGAGGGTCCTGTGATTGTCGGTTAATGTGTGACAGCAGTGCAGCTTCTCTGAGAGTTAATCCATGCGGAGCGGCATGCAGGGGGGGTTTAGGCCGTCTCTAATCCTGAGCTGGACAGGAGGAGGGGACAGCAGAGAGCAGAGAGGAGGCAGGTCAGAGTGGGCAGATGTTGCTCTATGATGACCTCCACCAGGCAGCCGGGATTTCACTCGCAGGAAACAAACAACAAATCAGAGACGGAGGTTCGTTCTCGTGATGTGTTTAAACAGCCTGAGATTAACGTGAGATTTTCAGAATCTGCTCCTGTAACCACGTACGACTCTTGGATGGGTGTTTGTTCTCGTTGTAACAGATTCAGAATATATTTGTGGTTGCAATGTGAAGTATGTGGGCGTCGAAAATGATCAACTCCAAAGGGATGCTGCTGGTCTCTTTCAGGCAGACGCGATCACGCTGGGATCACAATACACGTTGATTTATAATCACACACACGCTCATCCCGCCCGCGAGGCCGCCCGCCCTCATCATCATTTGTTCTTATCTGCTTTAAGATGTGTCGAAGCAACAGTTAAACCGCACGGTCA
>CAAKHC010014947.1:0-19267 GCA_901007825.1 Macroramphosus scolopax
ACGTGCTAATGAAACTCATCTTAGATCATCTTCTGGGATGTTTTCTACAAAAGTATATGTGAAGTATGTGCAGCCTCCAGGTGCAATGACTGACAGCCAAAGGGCATTCAAACACACTGTCATTCTTGTGGTATAAAGGTGAAGATGTTTGCTGTTTCGATCACATTCTCTGGCCACTTGCTTGGTATTCAGTGTGTGCAGGACAGCAGAACTATCTCCCCCTGATTACTGAGTGATTCTCCGTGAATCACAATATTCTTTGTCGCAAGGAAATCCCCTTGAATATTAAAAAAAAAAAAAAACACAACAGAGGAGTCTGTATGTGTAATCCAAGCCTGCCTTCCCCACCCAGCTGATCCTGCAGAACTTCAAACCCAAACATCCTCAACTCTTAGCATTATCAGTTTTTTCTTGCAGCCGCTGCTACTTGCTGCCAAGTTTGTGCACCGCAGCCATTTTGTCGTTGCAGACCCGCAGCAGCATCACAGTATGTCGGAGAGAGACGCTCCTTTGTTTGTGTTTGAATGTGTAAAATCTCTCCCGATGGCCTTGTACTTCACAGACCTCAGTTCAGTGTTCAACAACACATTTTCCAAACCTGACTACCATCAATACAAACTACAGCAGCTCAACAGCTGCAGGCTCCATTGTGGAAAACAATCCAATACTATAATTAGGCTAATTGAACCAGGACTAGTGATTGTTTTGTGGTGGTAGAAAAGGCAGTTACATTTAGAACTGTTTGCATTGGACATAAAGAGAGTGTTTGTTGTGTGTGTTGCAGACGGATGGTCAGTCAGGCAGCCATGCGAGCCCAGCGTGTAGTGGAGAGTGAATGGCGGTGCTGGAACCCGGCCGTGTGGCTCCTGGTGTCCCTGCTGGGATCCCTCGTCCTGGTGGCCTTCAGCGTGCTGCTGCGACTCGGTGAGCCTCCGGGGTTGGTTTGGGTTCAGGGCTGACATGTTGTATGGGATCAGATGAAATCTTTATTAAAGTAATCAGTAAAATTTGGATGCAATTTTGTTTTCAAGTATTATATAGATGCTGATTAAAGTATATATATATTTTCATCATACTGGACCAAGGTAGGTGGAACTGAATCTGAATCTGATTCCAAAGCTAAAAACAACCTCTGCATGTTTCTAATTTTTAAACCATTCATTATCAAGGAGCCCCAAGAGGACATTTGTGGAGAAAACCCTGATCATGTAGCCACAAAATAATAATGAGTGGCCCCAAGATATTAATACTTATTCAAAGCGAGGCCAAAGCTAAAAGATCTGGTTCCTGTGTTGTGCATGTGTGGCCCTTTTATCATTTCTTGCCACAAATGTCATCTGAGGGGCTTCATAAAGTGGTATATATCCTTAGATATATGAACCTCGATCAGTTCAAGTTGCAATATACTTTTACAACCTGGGATCAACAAGTAAAGGTTCGCCTCCTATAAACTGAAAGAGAATGTGACACATGAGATGATTTCCTGTGTGCCAGTGCTTTTGCTGAAGAACTGTGTGTACCTGCGAGTGAACTCCCCGTGGATGAGGCCCTTTTGTGTGCACATACCGTCTGCCTGGTGCTCAGCAATCATAGCTGGCGACGAGCTTTGCAGTCGTTTTGAAAGAATCCAGGATCCATCAAAAAATGTATATATTGCATAATATATCCGGATGTGCTGTGACACTATAAAGGATGAGACCATAATTAATTCACCTGTTATAACTGTGTTACCAGGCAATAATGTGTGATAAATGTCTAATCTCTCTCCAAATGTGCCTGACGAACATTGTTGTTGTATTCTAATTTCAGGAGACGTGAAAATCAGCAGACGGGCTGTACCCAGTGAGTAATATTCAATTTAATCCCAATCTGATGAACCTTTAAATAAGTGTGTGACCTTCACATGACGACATGTGTGTCACCCACCCTGAAATGATATAAGGTAGGAAGGTTCGTATGACCACTCCACAAACGGGAGAAGCCTGTGAATTGACCTATATTGGGTGTGATGCTCAGAAAAAAAAAATCCCCCCTGGAGTCTTTGTGAGATGTTGAAACCCAAGACATTAGTCTGCAGGCGTTAGCATGTCCTCCACACAGGCCCGGCTTCCTCCGTGTCCTTCACACCGTCCCAGGTATTCTATATCACGTAGAGGTAATTGCTCAGCGCTGCCTAGCAACAGTCCAACAAATCAATTAGCTTTCATAGATAATTATTCAATGCCAAATTGAGAAACACGCTATACGAAGATAATAAGAAGGTGTTTGAACCTGCACTTCAGAAGTAAAATCGTAAGAGGAACAAGGCAAACAGATCTTGCTTGGGGAGTCTGTGGTCTAAACAAGTCCCCTGTTATGGTTTCAGCCTGTGTCTAGTATTACAGGAAAATAGATAGATATAGAGGCGGTAACTATGGAATGCCAAGATCCACCTTTCAACAAATAATTTGACCCTACTCTCTCTGCCTTGCCCTCCCCCATCCCCTCCTCTCCCCTGTCCCAGTCAATAGCCTGCAGTTCCCCGGGAGGACGCAGTACCAAGGTAAGCACGAGCTATACACACACCAGCTCCTACACACTTGTGCTCATGTTCCATAAAGAGTGTGTGGCTGTGTGTCAAAGAAAAGGCACATAAGGTAGATCAGTGCCCGGGGCTTTTGAAACAAGGTCACTTTCTCTGCTCTCCATTCCCTTTATTCCTTCAAAGACTTGCTATGTAACCTCCCGCCCTGCATCCGCCTCACTCGCCTCCATGGCGTCATGGGGCCTTTCTGTCAGCCTCAGGTGGTGTGACACAATGACAGCTTTCACTGAGGTGACACAGAGACTAATAAATGGGATTGATTTGATTTGTTTCTCTCCTAAAAAGTGCAACTGGTAAATGGACGGAACAGGTGTGAGGGGCGCGTAGAGGTGCACTACAACGACACATGGGGCACAGTGTGTGACGACGACTGGGACATGGTGGATGCCAAGGTGGTGTGTCGGCAGCTCGGCTGCGGCGTGGCGGTGGCGGTGGGCAGCAGCTCCCAGTTCGGACAAGGCTCAGGGCTCATCCTGCTGGATAACGTGGACTGCAAGGGAAGCGAAGGGGACCTCAGCCAGTGCAGGAGTCTGGGTTGGGGCATCCACAACTGCTACCACTATGAGGACGTGGCTGTCACATGCAGAGGTAGGGCCTCTCTCGTTCTGACTCATGGCTTCTCGTGTTAATTTAATTAAAATAGAGGAAAAACTAAGTAACATTCCTGCTTCTTTTTCATATTCCTCCTGCTGTTAGAACCCTCACTGGTGGGGGCGAAAGCTTTAGGGCATTTCACCACGTCATCCCACAAAGTCGCAGGTTTAGGTAAGTCCTCCCTGCTTTTATCTAAATGAGACTGGTTACCTGCCAACCTGAGAGGTGACACGGGGGAACGTGTCCTTGTAAAAATAAACGCCAACATCACAGATTTTGAGCTTTCCAACAGTCGCATAAATTCCAAGTACAGGGATACCTGGAAATGCCGTTTATCTATGACCAACAGAACGTTCTTACGGGGCAGGTGAGCATCTGATCCATCAATAAATGAGCATTTTGCTAAAACCACACACCGATATATTTGGCATCTTAAACAAACGGAGCCGGTTGCACAAGTCCTCCACCTCCACAGTTGGAATAGTGCCATCAGGTTGATTTGCATAAGGATTATGGACAGATGCTGCGTTGTCTCCCCACTGAGGTGTGAGTATTATATTAGTATTATAGATGAACACGTGTACTCGTAACAATTGAAATAAACATTTATTGGATGCTCAAGATGAAACTTGAAAACAGTATCAATGCAATTCTTTTGTAGATGATTAGAATTTGCTATAATCTATTAACAGGATTGAACACACACACACACACACACACACACACACACACACAGTCTAGCAGACAGGTGGTGTGACAGATGCTACTAGAGAAGGCAGGTTTCATTTAATAATAAAGAAGGCTTATTGTTGATGAGTGTGGTTGTGCAGAAACATGCAGGTGTCTCCTTCAAATGATCCTACCCACACACACACACACACACACACACACACACACACACGTTATCTACAGACGAGAGAACGTCGCACTGTGGTCGAGATCATAAATTCATTTTTACATTTTTGCGAGTCTGTCAGTGAACCTTCGCTGAACGTGGCTTCCATTGGAAGGTATCTGTTGGATTTCCCCCCGGGACATATACACAAAGCACCCCCTGAAATCCAGGCCATCTCCATTGTTTGTTGGGTTTTGCCTTTGTTGTTGTCGCCAAGTTGTTGTCATGTTTCTCTTAAATCCCAAGTGGATCATGAGACACCAGGGAAGAATCCAATATGACGTGTCTAGTTGTTTGTCCAGTGGCTGTTATGAATGCCGGGGGGAATGTGAATCATGTTTTCCTTTCAGGGGAAGAACATTTGTAAATGATGGACACATGAGAATGTCTATTGTCTCCGTAAAAGGTGTTTTTGTCGGGGCCAAGGCGTAATGACACAACATCATCTTGACCCACGGCCTCCTCCTGCCTCCGTCCTGTTCATTTAATCCCTCTATTAGACAACAAATACTATAACGTTTGCAATGAGACATTTGCAGATTTTTAAGAAAATCAGACCCTTAAAAAACATCTCCCTCTTTAGGAGATGGCACCATCCGTCTGGCGGGGGGGATAAACTCCTGCCAGGGCCGGGTGGAGGTCCACTACCAGGGAAGCTGGGGGACAGTGTGTGATGATGACTGGGACAACAATGATGCCGAGGTGGTGTGCCAGCAGATCGGCTGTGGCCACGTTGTTTCAGCACACTCCAACTCCTACTTTGGTTACGGCACCGGCCTGATTCTTCTGGACAACGTCATCTGCCACGGCAACGAGCAGCAGCTGTCCAGATGTAATAGTCTGGGCTGGGGAAACCACAACTGTGGTCATCATGAGGACGCTGGGGTCACCTGCACAGGTAAGCTTCACCGAGTGATCGAATGTACCTAAACACAAGCACACAAACAAATTATTGATTCCTAGAATTAATTTTCTGTCTAGTCTTCTTTCTCTTTATTAGCAATTACTGTAATACTTATGAAGATAATATAATGACAATAGTAATGGTGGTAATTGAAATACTGATAAATATTAGTGAAATTCAGAGGTGCATTACATTTATAAGCAAAATAAATATAACATTTACTGGTTTCTAAGGACTTTGTCTCTTATACTGTATATCTCTAGGCTCTCTCCACTTTCTAATCTTGCCTCCACTAAATTAAAGCTCAAGTTAAATAAATCTTATATGGTGCACCTTGACTGAAATGTTTCCTATTTCATATCCATATTGAGTTCCGTAAAAGTCTAATAAGACTGCATCACAAATGACTCCATACTGTGAAATCCTTCTGACTCCCCTTTGCAGTAGATGTCTCCCCCCTCTCTCTCTGTTCCTCCACCCTGACTCCTACAGGTCAATAGGGGAGGTGGAGTGATGATCATTTAGTGTATTATTATTATCCACTGATGATAATTTAATTTAGTGCACTAGCCAGGTTTTTAATTGTCAAAATGGGGAGTGCCTGGTTCATTAACTACATGGACTCTCATCTGTTAGCTGGAGCTAATTGTTACTACCAGCAGTGATGAGGACTTACTTTCTTGAAAAACTTGCCTACATTGAAGTTCTCCTGAGCTGCTGTCATCAGTTGGCTGAGTACTGTGTGCACTGGAGGTGGAGTGCAAGGTAACAACGGCACTGGTTTACATACAAAATCCCTTTTCTTATTATTATTTCTATTGTCTACCCAGGTTCAGGATCCACCCCTCTGCCCAATGTGGACACTCCCACTGAAAGCCAGAGAATACTCTGGTCAACACAAAACACTGCAGGTATATTCTTTGTATATAACTTAGTACCAAAGCGCTAACATTGACTGTTCTCTCGTTCTCATCATTATATACAACTTTGTTTGGCTGGATGTCTTTTCTTCATAGTAAAAAATAAATTAAAACTTCTACCAGATGACCAGCAGAGGGAGCCATTTCCCCCAACTTGTCTTTAAATGTGTCAAACTACAGCACCATTAAACATGGTGGTGAACCCCAACATGGTTAATTAACAGGGAAATAGTTAGTTGTGTTCTGACTCCTATGGTAACGTTGTCATGAATTACATTTTCCCTCCAGTAACAAATGAGGAAGTAACAGCCACCGAAAGCCCAACAACTGTTAGCACAACTGTCCAGACTAAAGGTAACTATTTCTACTTTGCAAACACAGTAAATCTTTGAATTTAAAGGCATTAACAAAATTGACCCAGCTTATATGCAAGTATCAGTGATGACTGATGTGTTTCTTCATCCCTGTGCAGGTAAACTTACCATCCGTGTGGTGAACGGAAACAGCAGCTGCCAGGGTCGTGTGGAGGTCCTCTACAAAAATGCTTGGGGGACAGTTTGTGATGACGACTGGGACATGCCCAATGCCAATGTGGTGTGTAGGCAGCTTGGTTGTGGCATGGCTATTGCAGCCAAGTCTCAGGCCTACTATGGTTACGGTTCGGGACCGATCCTGCTCGACAATGTGGAATGTAACGGCAACGAACCGGAGCTCTCGCAGTGCTCCCATCTGGGATGGGGTCAGCACAACTGTGGCCATCATGAGGATGCCGGAGTTATCTGTTCACGTAAGACTTGACTGGACTTCTCTGATAAGCAAACAACAATAGGCATCATGTGCATGAACAATACTGTACATAGGGAATATCTGCCTAGTCACACTATGGTCTCTCTCATCAGGTAGCTCACACTTCCTGTTTATCCAGTCATCTATGCCTCGCCCTGCTGAGCTGTCCCATTGCAATGAATGAGTGTAGTACTCTGAGGAGACAGCCCAGAGAGCATGACAAATACAGTGGCTGAGTCAAAGCCCATCAGGATCACTGCTTGCCTGCAGGCTCAATTTCATTTCTCTGATGTTAAACCTAAGAATGCACAAATACTTCCCTTCGCTTATAGCAAATCAGAGAAATAGGATTCTACTTCTACTTTCTAACAGCAGTATGTTTCATCAGTGATGCTGAGGAACACCCCCTCAGTAGGACATTGCAAAGAGGACCTAATCTATGCATGACAACCAAAGAATTGTTTTTATAGTTTATATCACTGCAGAAATAAGGAATAGAGCTTTACTATTGTGTGTGTGTGACCTGTTATTTCCTGTCCAGGATGCAGAACATCACATTTTTTCTGTTTCCTCTGCTTCTCCCAGCTTTTCTACCCTACGCTGGATTTGGACGTGACTTTAGAGTAACAGAAAGAATACCCACATCCACATCACCCTCTGAAGGTAGGTCCAAGAAACCTTCATCTAGCACTGTGGGGAAGCTGTGTGGGGTTGCTAACACTCCTCCTTGTTTCTGCAGGAATGGTGAGACTCGTGGGTGGGACGCATGACTGTGAGGGTCGCGTGGAGATGTACTTAAATTCGGGATGGGGCACGGTGTGTGATGATGCCTGGGACTTCCCTGACGCCCAGGTGGTGTGTCGTCAGCTCGGCTGCGGGGAGGCCACAGCGGCCCGGGGAGAAGCTTTCTTCGGGCCTGGCACAGGAACAATCCTGCTGGATAATCTCAAGTGCAGCGGTACAGAAGCCTCCCTGCAGCAATGCTCCCATATATCCTGGAATGTGCACAACTGTGACCACTCTGAAGATGCTGGTGTCACCTGCTCACTGTCGTGATTTCAGCAGAACCACAACTCCAACATTAGTTGGGAGTGACAACCTTGGACTTGTATGCATTATGTAAATAACAGCTCTCACATTGCTGAAAGAATACTCCTTCACCGACAACAAACAAAATAACGAACATGTAAAAATATAAGATTACTCACTATAACTATCTATGCCTATTATGCACTTTATAAATAAATAAATGATATAAATTACAATGTACACAGTTTGTTCTTGATAAAGTAAAACAAAGCATTTTCATGTCTGTCTCTGGTTTTGTCTGAAAATGTTCAAATACTTGGAAATGAGATTATTTCATGAGCATTCATTTATTTACGCTCCAGCTGCACAAGAAACGACAAGCAAAAAAACAGAACCATCCACAAATAATCTGGAAAATATATCTTTATGGACAAATAAAATTATGGGACACCTGGGTTCTGTATACCCTCAATGTAATTATATGTACCAGTAGCTAATAATCATTTAGCCTCCATATGACAAATTAAATTTCTTATATTTTAGTATATAAGACGATTCAGTAAATGTCTTGTCATCGATCCAAACAGCTGCTTATGGTTCAAATGTTGCCTTGACAATTACTAATGTTTGGAGGACCGTTTTGGGAATGATTATGGCTTTGCTAATTGGGTCATACAACTCTCCTAAAGCAGGTTCTGCTATTTATTTTACATCTCAAACTACCTCATTTCCTCCATTTGTCATATGAGCCAACACTCTTTAGATTATAGAGCTTTAGATTCTATTACAGTCAAAATGGAAATGAGCCATTGAGCAAAACTCAAACCAATTTGAGTTGTAAATACATTTAATGCCATTATTATATCCAATAGACTTGTTTTAATATTGCACCAGTTAACGAGGGCACTCAGGCACTGGTTGAGGCTCAATTTAAAGTCAGATTATAGACTTTAGTTTTGATTCCAAATGAGAGTCATTTATGAGGTGCATATATCTGTAAATTATGAATGTAGTAAACAGAGTAAATGATGCTTAATTGGCTTATAATACTCTGCCAGGCTGCAGCTAATGTTGATCTCATCGTGTTTAGAAACCTCAAGAGAGACTGAGAGACGGAACAGCTTGTACAAGAGGGCGTGTTTGTATTAGATGACTCATGATAAAATGAATCAGCAAATCAGTGTCGATGGCCTGCATTACACCTACGACTACTATCACCCGAAATATTAGGCACTCTTAGTTCTATCAGTAACTATGGTATATCAATGGTTCTCATCATGTCTCATCATCACAAACATTTCAATTTATATGCTCTTAAAAGTTATTATATAATGATACTTCTTAATGCTGATGCAGATGTTTTGATAAATCCAACATCTTTAGATGATAATTAGTTTGCTGTTTTACTCGTCGTCTGCCAAGTTTATATCAAATAAGATATGAACTGCCGTGTGGTCGCTCGCATGTCTCGTCTTTATCAGCTGCTTACTCAGCTGTTCAGACAAAAGGACAGGAAATTGTTTCACTGACTCTCCTTGTGACTCTCTCTTCTAATGCGCCCAAACCCATCATCAGGGATCATTGGGTGTTTCGAGTCTCTCAGTATCAGACACCCTCGCCAAGTGACCCGGCCGAGGTTGATGAGGCCACGGCTTGTATGAAAGAGGCACTCCCTTGTCCCTCTGGTCCTCCTCTCTAGATCCAGATTCACACCGAGGCTTTCTCAGCTGCCTTATGGTGTTCTCGATAACTCTGCTCCTTGTTACACTAGTGATACCCAGCACACTTAAGCCTTTGTGGAGTGAGTTCCCTACAAATCCTCTGTTGCCAAACTGCGCATGCACCAAACCCTCCATCACTGCTGATGACCAGCTGTGCACTTCTTGGTCCTCTTCCTTTTTGTGGTTCATATTCATTGATATGAAAACGATTTAAAATGTTTTCCTATTTAAACATTACCTGTCATACTGTAGGTCTACACTGGATATGTGACCACATGTGTCACCTCTGTTTCTAAAACAAAGGAATGGTAGTACTAATACCACTGAAACCCGGCAATGACTGTGATTTATGGCTTCTCCTAGATCACCTTTATACGTAGTATCTCGTGGGAACAAGATCAATTTATTGAAAGGACATTATCTTGTGCCATACTCAGATTTTACTACCTCCAACAAGGAGGTTTTGCTTTTAAAGATGTTGGTTTGTCTACTAAAAAAATACAAGACCAATTTTAACAGATTTTGTTGGAGGGGTGTGTCATGGGCCAAGGATGAACCCATTGAAGTTGAGGCAGATCTGTTTAACATAGCAAAACAACACCTCTCTATCAACAGGATTACACAAAAACTAGCTCTTCCTGAGTGGAACTTCTGACAGGGGCTTGCTGTAAAAGCTTTCATGGCACCTCCAGTCGTTTAAAACAACACTGTGAAATCTAGCAACTTTCTGAACAGAAGGCCATGCCAAACCTTGGAGGAGATCACTGGGTAGGAATGACCTGCAAGGTCCCCTCTCTGTGTACCGTGTGCAGTATATCCTGGAAAACTATAGTCAGTTATTATGTTTACCACCAATGATTAAGGTAGTAAAGCTGCACCTTATCTTGTCAACTGCTTATAATATTACATTTTATAAGTGGTGCAGTTAGAGATGTTTGTGTACCAGGAAAACACACATGCCTACCAACCATTTAATATTGTGTTATATTTGAGGGTCCCTGTTAGCTGGGGGCCAACAGACCTGCCTGGCTGTAGTAGTGCAGGGGGGCGCCTGGCTGCTGGGGCCGTGACGTCACTCCTTGAGGCCACGCCTTTTGGGGTGGCGACACAGCAGAGGGAGAGTGCTCGGAGGGGGGAGGGGTGTCCTGTAGGCAGGCAGGCAGGCAAGCAGGCAGGCAGGCACCACCACACACACAGACAGCAGGCAGCAGCTGCAGTGGGAGGACCGGACACCGTTACTCCGCATTAAAACATTGATATTAACGGTTTCTAGCAAGAGAGACTCAGGACGACAACACACACACGACAGCTAACATGGTAGACCGCGAGCAACTGGTGCAGAAAGCCAGGCTGGCCGAGCAGGCAGAGAGATATGATGATATGGCAGCTGCCATGAAGTCGGTAAGTAGCCTTCTTCTGTCATCACTTTTTCTCTTTTGCTTCATTTTTTTTTTCAATCATTAAAAAACCTCCTCGATGTCTGTGTGTGGAAGCTAGCTAAAATAGCATTTAGGGCAGTAATATGTGTCTCGGTGTTGGGCCACATAACGTCTTTTTGAGGTAACCGAATAAACCACATGAAATTGGTGTATTAAACTTATGATTAAAGACTACGTTTATAAGAATGACATACTATTAAGACTGATAAAAGACGGCTGTGATACGATTTGGGCAACATCATCGTGAACAGGACTGCAAGGCCCGGACAGCCAATGTTCCCATCTGAGCCGTTGGCTATCATGTCAGATGTGAAAGTGTGTGTTAAATTAATTTAATCTGTCGGTCACACCACCATCATGTACAGTAAACCAGGCGGTGTTACGGGTGGTGTGATGCGGGGGATTGTGGCTGTGTGAATGCGGACTGTTTGATCTTGGGGCGGTGCCTTTCACCGGGCTCCGCTGTAAACGACCTGGTTGTGAAAGAAGATAGTGAAATAGAGCCCGTTACCAATGATGGGACCCAGGTAAAGATCCGTCTGGATCAAATGTGGGGGTTCATAATGAGATGATCGCGGGTAAGAGGACGAGCTCGGCGGTACCGTGAGGATGAGAGTGACATCGCTTTGCTGCGCTGATGGTTCCGGTTAACACGGTGCTGACCACTAAGTAAAAGGGCATCGATTGAATGTGAAGAATCAGTTTCACCTCCTTGACGTGGAGAAAAGACAACGTCCGCTTGTTGTTGCACGTTTGGCGCATCGGGGAAGAGCAATGTTGGCTGAAGGTTGATCGCAATCGATTTGCGCAGAAGCAGCGCACAACATACGAGACGTGGGTGTTGGTGAACGGACAGCTTTCCAGAAAGATCTGTAGATGTCATATTGCAGCAAACGGTCGTTTTTTTCTCTTTCTGCACACTGTAGCATGACGGGCTGGTGTTGGTTGGTGCTGTGTAGCAGCCGCATCCCTGCGTCCTCGGCCTCCTCCAGCAGGTTCCCACACAGAGGCGTGCCGCAGCATCTGCCAAGATGCAGCACAGGGCCACCCGTAGTGCACCATTTCACAAGCAGCACTATATCAGGGCCTCTCAAATGGTGCATCTCTCAGTATAATAATATGAGGAGATGGCCCCACTGACAGGACAGGTCAAGGAATGTTATAACGTGTGTATAAAGGAGTGACAAGCCTCACTCCTTTATTTAAAAGACTGGTGAGAATATCAGCTCCATTCACACTGCTACATGTGGTAGTGGCTTCCTAGGGATGTTGTAGTCTTTATTATCTATTTAACTTCCAAAGTTAGACTGTAGTTTTAATGCCATATTTCGATTATATTCCTCTAACGATAAGAACAAGCTGCACATGCTGTGTTTAATCACTGTGAAAGCAACATCAGTGAATGCTACTTATTCTCCATCAACTGCAAAAGTCAACAAGTAAGGTCCGATTGTTTAAAGAGCCTTTATGACAGAGGGATCCTGGTTCCACCCCTTCTGATTTATGCCGAGTCAGAGAGGGAGGTCTGCCCCTCACCAGCTAGTGTCTCTGCAGCACTGGGAAGCGGGGTGTGTCAGCTGCCTCGCCCATCATCTGAGGGGAATCCCTTGCCACTGCAGACATGGTAACTGCCTTGTGGCAATGAAACCAAATCACCCGGATCACAATGCACCCATCATCAGGAGGATGATAATGTTTCAGATTCAGGAACTATAGTCCCAATCATAAAGAATGATTGTTAATACTGTATGTTCACTTCTGCCCTCATAGATTATTATCATGCAGATCTCAGAACAGCATGTGTTATCATTACCTTTGTTTTAGGGACAAAAAGACACACAGGTTAAAGAGGAATCATCCGTATTGACGTGAAATGATTTATTTGAAAGCTCATCATAAATTCATCTTAAAAGCAACTATAATATATCTTTTTTACAAAAAATAATCGTTCTAATATATATATGTGTAATATGAGAGGCGTCGCCAGCTTAACCTGCAGAGAATTAACATCCGAGCCTGGAGTTTGCTTTGGCTTTACTGAGCTTTACTAAGTTTCAGCTTAACTGTTTTGCTTAACTGCCACAGCTCTTGTGACAGAGTGAATGTTGTACTTATAGTAAGCTGATGACAGAACCATGACTCCAAATGGTTGATAATGTTGCTCCACGTCTGCTGGATCTGGAAATAAGCAACCGTGTGATGAGCTGCACTGAATCTGATTCATAGGGACATTTCATTTAACATTTTATAATTGAGCCAATCTCATCTTCAACATACAACATGTAATTACAACTAAGAAACAAAGGTTTGCATGAGTACTTGTTTGTCTTAAACATGGTATTATTGACCACACCTATATATATATATATAGGTCCTATCCTAGTCTCCCATGTCAATAAAGAAGCCCAAATACAAGCTGCCTTAACTCTCTATTATTTAAACTGTTTTGGAAATTAGAGGTATGTTGATGTAACGTTATTACCCAAAATATTAGAAGAGCTGTTGTTGTAAAAACGATCAGCATGAAAACATGTTTGACTCCAAAACACACCAACAGAACATGACAAAGGAAGGCAGTAAGGCTCAAGGCAGCAGGAAGTGGCAGTCAGTGCTGACAGGACAGTGGACAACAGAACTAATGATACAAATAAAACAATGCTTACATTTTCTAATGCATTTAGGATGTCTTTTCTTAGTGTTTCCTGTTAATTAGGCTGTTTGCTGACGGCGTTCGTGCTGTAGTTCTCCCAATAAAATTGGCATTGCACGCTTATAGATGATCTCCGGTCATTAGAAGACGCAGACTCGTGGATGTTTTACTAGCGTGGACACAGCGCTTGATTCACAGCGATTTATTCAGCCCCTCCAGGACCTTTGAGCTGTCGAGCTGTCTAGCTCGTAGGTCCTGTGCGTGCCCCCCGAATAACACGGTTTGTTTTACATCTGATCTTTTCTAATCAAACCACAAAGAATTCATGTCCACTTTTTTTAGAATTAACTCCTCCGCCAAGGAGCTTGTAGTGATGTCACTGAGCTTTGCTGTGCTTAGAGGGATGATGTCATGTTGTCAGCAGGAATATTGACATTATCATGATATGAATGTTCATGAATCATCATGAACAGTATGATACGGCACACCTTAAGACGTAGTGTAGCCTGAATGTGCTGTATCTCCACAGGTAGTGAGTTGTCCTTTTGGGCTACACAAATGTTGCAGATGTATAATATATATGAGTGCTTATTATGTCAATGACAGTTATTAAACTGCAGAGTAAATGACAAATATTTGACATTTCCTGTGAAATGTGAAATATTTGATAGATCAGTGTTTGGAACTGTGTTGTTTCTTAAAGATCAAATGATATGTACAAGCTCACAACATGCCTGCGACGTGAATCTGACACCTGCTGTGTCAACCAAAGTCGTTTCTGGACATTTTAGGATTTGCCCCCAATTGTGTCTTATGTAGTGGTGAGTCATGAGGATAAAACACCCACATTAGCCACCTACACACACTAACCACGCTTATTTCACAGCATCTAGTGAGAGACAGTCCTACAATTGCAGCAATGTATGCAGGAATAAGTCAGATTGTTCTTTATTTGGAATCTGTTGAGTTGCTAATATGATGCATACTTTTCCTTTTGCTTCCACTCTGCCATTGAGCACCGTCACATTAATGGCAGCAGCTGAGTCATGTACTATAGATACGGTCCAGATGAACTACCGAAGTTCAACCAAGCATCAGATTCGGGATAGAAAGGTGATTTAAGTGACTTTGAGCAACTCTGAAAGCACAACAAATCAAACCTGGAAACAGATGGGCTACAGCAGGAGAAGACCACCCAGGGTGCTACAGGTGCCACGGCTTCACCAACATTAGACAACGGAGGACTTGAAAAAAACCTGGTCTGATGAGTCTTAATTCCTGCTGCGGCATTCAGGTTGGATCAGACTTTGCTAGAAACCACATCAAAGCATGGATCCATCCCGCCTGATATCAACAAGTAACCTGAGTATAGCTGCTGACCCTGACCATCCCTCTATGACCGCAGTGTAGCCAGCTTGTAGTGGCTTTCAGCAGGATAACACGCCATGTCACAAAGCTCTTACCGTCTTAGACAGACTTCCTGGACATGACAATGAGTTTTCTTGATTCAAAAGGCCTCCTGAGTCATCAGATTGGATCCAACAGAGCACATATTGGATGTGGAGGAACAGAGATTTGCATCATGAACTAACCTTTAGCTGACTTCTTTTAACACAAAGCGGCAACTTCACTCAGAGCTCCCTCCGGATGTCTGAGCTCCGTTCCCTCGATCCGAGGCTGAGTCCATCCACCCTATGGAGGGAACTCATTTCAAACACTTTGATTGAGTTGGGAAGCTTAATTATTGATACGGTGTGAATAAAGGTTTATCTTGGACTCCTGAATCAGTCAGCTTAATCGTCCCCTTAGAGAAGACACATTAGTTATTTGGTCCTGTTGGAACTTCCTAAATAATCATCTATGCTGAGAAGAAAGAGAGTGGAGATAAAAGAGTTTATGACAGATTTGTTTTGTCAAGCGGGGTGTTAGAACTCAGAGAGCAGATAGCCACACTGATCCAAATAGCAGCTGCTGCAACACAACAGTCACAGACTCTCAGCAACAACCCGAGTTATCCTACCTGATAAAGTCACCAACATATGTCTTTTCCTGCACCTCAATCAGCCACCAACCTTTTGTCCCGGCTGGACGATGTGCATGTTCTTCAAAACCCCTGCTAGCGGCTCACTGTTGGTCCATGACATGTCTGCATGCCAGCTGCTGTCAATCAAACGCAGACATTTTCCTTCTTTTAAATAACTACGAGCTTCCTGACCCATCCAGCTCGTAAACAGGATTCCTTCTCCCTACTTTAATAATGCGTAGGCTCCTGTGTTTACTGTTTCCTCACGATGGCTCATAGAGGGAAATGACATTGAAGCCACATGTTTAGAAGAGGGTGGTTGGAGTTCCTTTATTGCTTCGGCACCACTTGTCTGTATCTCCTGCCTCTTTATTACAAACCTGAAAGTATGAAAAGAATCATTGTGATAATATCTGGATACCTTTGAGATGGACCTATTCATGACCATATGATATTATATCCGGTCCTGAGTGAAGTTGTTGCTGTTCTGGAAGTAATGGAAGGTCATACCTCAACGCTGCGGCTGACGCAGAGAACACATCGGACCTTTGCTACAGTTAAGCAGACAGAAATTTGTGTTTTATACTCATTATATTTCCTTTTAAAGCTCCTACTTACAGTAATATTTGTACCAGGTTGGAACAGCAATTCCTTTTTATTTTCCCTTTTGGACACCTTGTACAGTTGCCTGCCTGTTTGTCCTTTTTATTACAGCTGAGAACTTTCACCAAACCAGCCCAATAGCTTATCGGGTCTTCATTTCTTTTGAGTGATAAACTTGTTATGTGTTTCATTTCTGAACGCTCACATCGGCTGTAATCCAACGACAAACCTACAGTTGATATGCGGTAACAAAGAGCTACTTGAAGCGCCTCTCCTCCACCATTACTAAGACACATACACGCTGGCCTCGCTCGCATCCCCCATTTCTTAGCACCGGGCTCTTTGTGGCTAAACCAACCGGCTCTATTCACACCACCAGTGACGTCAGGTGGTCCACGGCGCCTTTGTGCGCTGCTGTCTGAATGAGGGTCGGCAGGGGGTTTGTCACATCAGGTTAGGAGAGACTTAGGAGTGAGGGCGAATGAGCAATGAAAGACAGAAAGAAAGCATGAAGAAGGGAGTAAATGGGGAGCCGTGGCGAGCCTTTCTTATGTGAACTGTAACCTAGTACATGTAAATGTAAGGCTGCAACTCGTATCTCCTCACTCTCCCTGCCCCGCAGCTCTTACTGTTTCTCCTGTGGATATTAATGGCCATGTAGAGAGCTGTCAGAGGAAGTTACTGATTGTCCTTCCTGGCCTTTGTTTGTATGAACATTTAGTTGTGTGCAAGTTTGACTGCCTTGTGTAAGGATGAGTCACGAGAGAGCAGGCGCGATTGATGAGCTTTATGGGTAGACAGACCTCTATTGTCATCCCTGCAACACAGCTTCCGTCAGGGCTTTCTGCTCACCCTGCAGCCTTCTGAAACAAAGGCAGCCATGTTTTTACAGACGGGTTGTTCGGGCCTTTTGCTCCAAAGCTGACCCACTCTGCTGGTTGCATTCACTGCAGGTCAGATACTAGTTTACACTAATTGTAAAGTAATGGACTAATGCAAAGAGCGGTGTAGAGTAGAGGCTTCAGCAGTGACCAATGGGGGGGCAGGGTGACTTTCCTCTGTGCTCTAAGTGGGCTCATTACGCAACGCATGTCGTTTTATTGTTTGCCTGTTTTCATGCTCTTCCAGGACAGAGGTCGTTTTATTTACGAGAGCTGTAAAAATGTAGAGACACTCCTTAGTGAACACTCACAAAGGTCTACAGCCCGGCAGGCTCCTGTCTAGAAGTTTCGCTGCTGTTCATTAGATTGGTTTCCTGCTTACAAACATTACCGTCTGCGTACACACTAAACATTCAGGGGCCAAACTGATGTGGGTGTCTACAGGGTCTGGAGGGTACAAAACTGATGCAAACTAAAGAGCCAGGCTCGCTGGTATAGCATCCACAAAGGGAAACATGGAAGACAGCTGGCTTGGTCTGGGACAGAGGAAATGGTGTGCAACTGTTACATTTAAAGACTTGGTAGCTCGGAATCCAGACTCTAGACTCCAGACTTTAATTGGATTTTAAATGTGTCAAGCAGTCATATGACCCGATACATCTATATTATAGAGAAGCCCAGAGTTACTACATTGGTAAATCTACGTGCATACAAATATATGCATACTCATGTAATTATGTACTTAATGCTCTTGTGCAACAGATCCAGTTTTATGACAGAGAGACACAAAGGTAACACTGCAGGTTCTCTCGCTGCCTTCAGGACCCCACCTACCTGAGTCCATAATGCGTCTCTGGTTGCACCCTCCTATACAATGCAAAACAAGTATTGGTTCTTGATACTTTATCTGCTGGTGAGGGAGGATTCAGACTGGAAGTAGTCCTGTGTCAGAACAATAGAGGGGTTGTATTGTATAAAAAGTGTTGATATTACCAGCATGTGTCACCTGAAGTGACTGTAATTGGATGAGAGGGTGGAGCTGGAGAGGAGCAAGGGTTGTAGCTGACTGAAACACAGACTCAACAAGGTATTTTATTCCATGATAAAGAAATAAGCATCATGCTTTATTGAGGAAGACTCGAAACTAGTGATTGCAACCATGAATTCATGAGGAAAACGATAACTGAAGTAATAAATTGGGTCGATTTGTCATTAACTTTTACAGCATCCTTGCAACCACTGAAGTCGCCCCCTGCTGGCCTTTAGTTCATTGGCTTCTTGTTTTAAAATTAGGTTATTTACAGTCTTTTTCTACAGTCTACATGCATAAACGCTTGGTATACTGGTTGGATTAGATTAACGTATGTAGTTGTAGTCATCCACGTGGCAGCAGGAAGATCCTCTGGCCCGTGTGCCACGAGAAATGTTGAGATTTCAGCGAGGATGTTGCCTGTGGTTTTGGAATCCTTCGATGTTTCGCGTGCCATTTGTCTGCTTGAATGTGTTGTGTCCTGTACCAGGCCGCAAACATGACACTGTTGAGGCTGACTCCCGGTTCGTGAGTGGGCTGGAAGGTGTGAGATATGAAATGACTTGTTCGCACTCATCCCCACCCACACGACTGCAGCTTTCTCCAAACCATCAGCCATGTCAGCATCCTTGCCACTAGCAGCTTGTGGCCAGTGGCTCCTGCAGAGAGTATGGCTCCGAAACAAAGCAGATTTTGCAGTTGCCATGGAAACAGGAGATTGTATCACCAGATTGCTCTTTCCCCCTCCATTTTCTCGCTTTTACAGGTTAACTAATCATATTGAGAAGATCCATTGAACACAGCTTGTGCATCATCTGAATGGGTGTAGACTTCCGGAAGGACTGTTATCAGATGAACACATTATCAGTCACACATTTGTGTCAATACAATATAACAACTGTGAAAGTGGATTAAAACGTTGGATTGGATGCTTCTCTGTGCCTCTGGAGCTGAGATGAAGCTCAGTGGCAGAGCTGCTAGTTCGAATGACATTCCCATCATCCTCAGGTATGCCTTGTGTTTAGAGCTAATGCTAACATTTAGCTCAAAGCTTTACCAAGTTTAGCAAGTTCTCTTGCTCTTTATGGACACTACAAAAGACTGGATTAAGCCATGATGCATACCTTTTTTTAATTTAATTATACAGGGAACACCTCAATCCCATCAGAATATAGTCCTGTGTTGACTAATATTGCCGTCAGTGTAGG
>CAAKHC010014951.1:0-15881 GCA_901007825.1 Macroramphosus scolopax
GGCTCCCGGGGACGTGGCGAGAACGCTGAGAGACGGATAGATGGAGGAGTGTGTGTGCTGTAGGTGTGCGATGGTAAGACTCCACGATGGATGTAGCGGTTTGTGAGGAATGTTTGACTGCTTTATTGTCTGACCCGGTGATGGAACCTTCGATAGGATGGGAGGAGATGAAATCCTGTCTGTCAGCGCGTCGGTATCATTGATCTCGTCTTAAGAGCACTTGGCTGTTGAAATATGACTTCTATATTGAACAACGTGTCTGAAACGGTTCTTCATCCAGTGTGATGGCTCTTTGTTTTCTCTCTCCTTCCTGTTTTGGTCAACATCGATGCATCGTGGATATTCTCTGTGTAGTTTTCTGGGTTTTTTTCCCCCCTCTGATTTCTATATAAAATGCCAGACGGAGGCTCCTATCCTCTCTCCAGCCAGGAAAATGACTAATATAAATGATTGACAGCCTTGCAGGGATAAGGTTGCCCATTTAGCAAACTCTCTGTGTCAAAAGAAGAAAAAAGTGGCGATGGCTCCCTGAGCGATGGGATTGAAGATGAGAGGAACGAAGATTTTTGGTGCTGTATCGATCCCCTGAAGCTTGTCTCATGCATTTTACACAAGATCTAAATGCCACTTATGGTATAATACAGCGCTCTAAGTCAGGGCTCACTAGTCTCTGTTCGGTGGGATTTCAGGGTACTCGGTGTATAAATTCAATGGGAATCAAGTAAAGCTGTTAGAATGTGTCATAGCAGAAGACACTGGAGATATCTGGGAATGTGAAGCCGAAAATCTCTTCACCGTGTCCACTAATGGGCCTCACAGGGCAGATGAAATTATTTTCCATATATTGAGTGTGAAGATTCTCACTCTCCTCTCCTCTCCTCTCCTCTCCTCTCCTCTCCTCTCCTCTCCTCCTCCTCTCCTCCCATCTCCTCTCCTCTCCTCTCCCCTCCTCTCCTCTCCTCCCTCCTCTCCTCTCCTCTCCTCCCCTCCTCTCCCCTCCTCTCCTCTCCTCTCCTCTCCTCTCCTCTCCTCTCCTCTCCTCCTCTCCTCCTCTCCTCCCCCCCCTCTCCTCTCCTCTTCCTCTCCTCTCAGGTTGACTCCCCATCATGGCGGAGGAGTGGCTGGAGACAGATGGCCCCAGATCGTCCATGCCGGCTGAGCTCCAGCATCCGCAGCCTAAATACTCTCAGTGGAAGCTTAAACTGTTCCGGGTGAGGTCCATGGAGAAGGCCCCTCTGCCCGGCGAGGCGCAGCCTGAGGAGGGGAGAGCCTCGTGGGGGAACTTGTCTCCTCCGGCTCCAAATATAGACTCAGATAATGGTGTGTCTCCAGGTAGTGTAATGAAATTGTGCCTAGGGGGGAAAAGCAAGGAGGGCCCTGGCCGGAGGGTGGACATGAAGCTCCAGGAGATGGACACCCACATGAACCACCTGAGGTGATCACATGTCCACATCATATACTAACTCTACTGTACTGTGTTTTATATATCAGAAGAATTTGACTTCCTGTTTTTCTTCTATGAAGGTGTCTATGCCGCCTCTGTGGAAACACCCTAAGGAAAGTTAAAGGACCAGTCCGGGATGTTCATGCCGACCTGGATGAGGAAAGCTTGAGTTTGTTGCCTAAAATGGGCTGCAAGTTTAAAAGCTGGCCAGAGGTCCTCCTCAAAGTCTTCAAAGTGGATGTGATGGAGGACACAGAGTCCGTCCATCCTCTCTCCTTCTGCCATCGCTGTTGGATGATCGCCATACGAGGAGGGGGCGTGTGCAGCCTCACCAGAACACGAGTCCCCGAGTGGAAACCTCACCATCTACCTCTGCAGCCTCTGCTCCCCCAAGAAACCTGTAGTCCAGAGGACCGGGAGGAAGAGGAGCAAAGCCGTCCCCAGAGCCCAGAGCTTAGCGAAAAGGATCAGGTCCGACCACGGCGTCAGCATCGTAATTGGAGAGCGGAGAGCTCTGAGACCGTTCGGAGGCCACAACCACGGTCCCGTGGTCAGGGCCCAGAGGAAGCCCAGCATCCACAGGGAGCACTGGGCGAGGAGCATCACCCACTGCCATAAAGACCACCTGAGCACCAAGCTGATCTCGGAGCAGCTCCCTGCGGACTTCCTTGTTTCCCTCACGTGCATGGTGTGTGACCACCTGCTCTCTGACCCACTTCAGTCCCCCTGCGGGCATCTCTTCTGTCGCAGCTGTATTAGGAAGTATAACGACGCCCTGGGACCTCACTGCCCCGCCTGCAACCTGCCCTGCGCCCCCAATGAGCTCACCCTCCCCGCCAAAGCCTTTTTATTAGTCCTGCATTCTCTGCTTCTGCTCTGCCCCAAAGGCGGCTGCGGCCAGCGGGTGCGGCTGGACTCATTTAAATCTCATTTCTTGGACCACGATGTGAATGAACAAGACGCAAAGCGGCAGCCGCTGGAACTCGACGGCTACCTGCTGATCAATAAAGGGGGGAGACCCCGTCAGCACCTGCTGTCCCTCACCCGCCGGGCCCAGAAGCATCGGCTGAGGGAGATGAAGAACCAGGTGAAGGCGTTTGCGGACAAAGAGGAAGGCGGCGACCTGAAGTCCGTGTGTCTGACGCTGTTCCTCCTCGCGCTGAGATCGGTGAACGAACACCGGCAGGCGGACGAGCTGGAGGTCATGATGCAAGGTAACGTCGATCAGCAGGCATTTGTCCACTCCCGTCTGTTTAACCTCTGTTGTGTCACGCCCCCCCACAACCCCACAACCCCTCCCTCGCTCTCTCTCTGCTCGACTGTCAGTCTTTCATTCTCACACTCCCTTTATTGCACAATAACAACTCTTGTGAAGGGGCTGTTAGAATCAAAACAACATCAGCAGCTCTTGTATCTGCAAATTACACAGACAGCACCGTCCTCCTCTCCTGGGAGTCGAAGCCAGCTGGTGTCTGTTTTCATCTGCAGCCAATACATCACTTTCCTCCGGTTTCCCCTGATTCACCCTCGTGTCCCCTTATAACATTTGGAAAAATTAGGAACTATTGGATTTTGTAATTACGGGCTTTTGACAATGCTGCATTCACGCTCGGATGTTGCCATTGTGATTCTGTTTCGTAGTTTAATGACTCCAAAAGCAGGATATCAAATGAACATATCTTGCATGCTGCATTCCGTTTCAAAGCCTCCACAGTTTGGTGTTGAATAATTCTCTTAATGTCTCGGTCCTCTCCTCTCACCTCTCTCTCTCCTCTCGCTGAAACTTTCCCCTCGTTTAATTGCCTCTCTCTCTCTCTGCAGGCAGAGGATTCGGCTTGCATCCCGCTGTGTGTTTGGCCATTCGGGTCAACACTTTCCTGAGCTGCAGCCAGTATCATAAGATGTACCGCACCGTCAAGGCCACCAGTGGCCGCCAGATCTTCCAGCCCCTGCACACCCTCCGCGCCGCCGAGAAGGAGCTTCTCCCCGGCTTCCACCAGTTCGAATGGCAGCCGGCTCTCAGGAACGTGTCCCCATCTTGGGACGTCGGCATTGTTAATGGGCTCTCCGGATGGACGTCCTCGCTGGATGACTCACCGGCTGACACCATCACTCGGCGATTCCGCTATGATGTTGCTCTGGTGTCGGCGCTGAAGGATCTGGAGGAGGACATCTTGGAGGGGCTGAGGGAGAGCGGGCTGGAAGACAGCGCTTGCACCACGGGCTTCAGCGTCATGATCAAAGAGTCCTGCGACGGCATGGGTGATGTCAGCGAGAAGCACGGCGGAGGACCGCTTGTTCCCGAGAAGGCTGTACGCTTCTCTTTCACTGTTATGTCTATTTCTGTCCTGGCGGAGGAAAAGCAGGAGGAAGTTACCATCTTCACCGAGCCGAAGCCGAACTCGGAGCTGTCCTGCAAGCCCCTTTGCCTCACGTTCGTGGATGAATCCGACCACGAGACGCTCACGGCCGTACTGGGGCCGATAGTTGCGGAACGTAGTGCGATGAAGGAGAGCAGACTCATCCTGTCGATCGGAGGGATGCTGCGCTCCTTCCGCTTCCACTTCAGAGGCACCGGATACGATGAGAAGATGGTGCGGGAAATGGAGGGCCTGGAGGCCTCGGGGTCCACCTACATCTGCACTCTGTGCGACGCCAGTCGGGCAGACGCGTCTGAAAACATGGTGCTGCACTCCGTCACGCGCAGCCATGGAGAGAACCTGGAACGTTACGAGATATGGAGGACCAACCCCTTCTCCGAGTCTGCAGACGAGCTGCGGGACCGAGTGAAAGGCGTCTCCGCCAAGCCCTTCTTGGAGACCCGGTCCACGATGGATGCCTTACACTGCGACATCGGCAACGCCACCGAGTTCTACAAAATCTTCCAGGATGAAATAGGGGAGGTGTACAAAAAGGTCAACCCCAGCCGGGAGGAGCGGCGCAGCTGGAGGGCCGCCCTAGATAAAGAGCTGAGGAGGAAGATGAAGCTTAAACCCATAATGAGGATGAATGGAAACTACGCTCGGAAGCTAATGACCCTGGAAGCCGTGGAGGTGGTGTGTGATCTGGTGCCCTCGGAGGAGCGGAGGGAGGCCCTGAGGGAGCTCATGAGGCTCTACCTCCAGATGAAGCCCGTGTGGCGCGCCACCTGCCCAGCCAAGGAGTGCCCCGACCAGCTGTGCCGCTACAGCTTCAACTCCCAGCGCTTCGCCGACGTCCTCTCCTCCACCTTCAAATACAGGTACAACGGGAAGATAACCAATTACCTGCACAAGACCCTGGCCCACGTCCCCGAGATCATAGAGAGGGACGGGTCCATCGGAGCGTGGGCCAGCGAGGGGAACGAGTCGGCGAACAAGCTGTTCAGGCGTTTCCGGAAGATGAACGCGCGTCAGTCAAAGTCCTTTGAGCTCGAGGACGTGCTGAAGCATCACTGGCTCTACACGTCCAAGTACTTGCAGAAGTTCATGGAGGCTCACAAGGACTCCGCCAAAGCTCTGCAAGCAACCATCGACCCGGTGAACATCCAGGACGATGAAGACGAGTCTCCGGAAGCTGCTGACCTTTGATTCCACCGACTTCAGGGATCCGTTTCCACTTCAGACTCTTGTATAATCTGTTTATCGCCCGCGCCCCAGATAGTTGAGTTATTAATTCCTTCAGGAGGAGGAAGCTGAACTCTCTCATACATTTCTTATGATGACTTAAAACAGAGATGGCATTTCTTGTACTTCCTATTTTTGCTGTGATGTACGGGTACACAGCATCACAGACGTCCCACCGACTTCCCCGATTCAAAAACACATTTATTGTCAACAGACGTCTTAATTAAATAGTTCCATCCAGGGAGTTCCAGAGTGCTGCGTCTTGCTGGATGTTTTACTTACGGCTGCTCGGAGCACTACAGTGGAGGAATATACAGCCACACACACACAGACCTCCTCTCCCCTAAGTTTTTTTTTTCCTTTTTTAAGCTTGATTGTGTGTGAAATATGGCTCAGTTTATTGTATTGCAGGGATGTGACACATTTATGAATTTATACAGAGGATATTTATGGAAGCAGATGAAAGCGCTGTAAGTCATGCAGGGAAATTGTGTTAAAAAAAAGGCCACATTTGCGGCCACTGTGTTTATATATCATTGCAGCTGCAGAGAAATGCAATCACGGGGGACCCGAATGCTCTTTGTTTCACGAGTGCCCTCTGAAAAATATGAAATTTATTGCTTTATGGCGGGATCCCGTAGGGGCGGAATAGTCGCCGGGTCACTTTGAACCAATTTATATCTCTTTTAGTTTCTTGCACAGCCGAGGATAAATGATCCTTATTACACATCTTCACTTAGAATAAAGCACATACAGTATGTTTCACGGTGAAGCCTCGTGGACTCTCCCAGACAGAGATTTGTCTTCAGCCCGGCTGCTCCCCTCTGCTGGAGCTTCTTCACGACATAGGAGACGGATGGGAGAAGAAAGATCTGATCTGAACTCAGTTCCTGGCGACTTTATTTGTTTGATTGATTGATTATATTGTATTTTTCTGTCCTCACTATTTTGAGTCGTGACAGGCAATTTTGTTCCCCGATCTGATTGAATGTTTGATTCTATTCCACTGTAATAAGTTTAACCTCGCGCCAGCTGTGAAACGTTCCCATTTCATCAGACGGGTGTCAGAGGCCTAAAATGACATCATGTTTTTCGAGTGCATCACATCGCAACTTGTCTCATATTTGTGATTTTTTTTCCCGCCGTAATGAATTGCATTTCCAGCGAGCTGGATGATGGATGATTCAGAATATTCCACTTGTTCGCCGTGTACGTCCTCATTTTGTGTCTCCATACTACACTAAATAACAGGTTTGCTGAGAGCTGAGAGTTGCAGAAGACTTTCGGTGTGATTTGTTTTTACGTGCTGTGTTTCACTGAAATTCCACTGATGTTTACATTTTCTTTCTTTATGGATTTCAAACGCGGCCGTATATCGTTTTATTGATTTACACAACCGAACGGTGTTTGTACTCGTCCGGGTTTCTACCAAAGAATAAATAAGAAAATAAAAAAGATTCTGGCTTGTTTTTTTATTAACAGCAATTTCTTGAATATATTTAAAATAGTACAGAGTTATGATGCCTTGGAGAAGACAACATAATAATAGATAGATAGATAGATAGATAGATAGATAGATAGATAGATAGATAGATAGATAGATAGATAGATAGATAGATAGATAGATAATATAGAGCTGATAAAAATGTTGACTGATTTGCTTAAACGTGACTAAGACGTGTCACATATAAACATTGTGATTGGCCATTAGAAAGGAAGCTATGAGGTGTCCCATCCACAGCGTCCCAGCCCTCTGGTCCTGCTCCGGTCCGGCTTCCTGCTCCAGCAGCAGATACCGATCCCATCCGTTCATCCTCCCGTGTTTTAGTTTTCCTGCCTTCTCAGTTCCCGCCTTGTTTTGTTCACACCTGTGTTTAATGTTAATCAGGTTCCTGTTTAGTTCTCACCTGTTTTCAATGGTGGTCAAGTTCCTATTTTACGCCCTGGAACCTCAGTTTGTGTTGTTAGTTATTATTTGACCAATGCAGTGCGAAGCTCTGTTTGTGTGAAACACAATTGTGGCCTTTGATTTGATCCGAGTAAACTTTGCCTCGAGCACCTGCATCCAAAAGACTTTTGTTTCCAAATCTCTGTTTGTGACATGAGGTATCATCTGAAACTGCATTTTTATTGATTATTTTATCTCGACACAAGTACACATTTGCTTGATTAGATATTTTTATTTCGAATTTAAATTGAAGAACAGTTACATTTGGCAACATTTAAATTTCATTTAATCACTTATACAGTCGCACATTGAGAAATGATCATACAGTTTATAAAAAACCCTAAAATAAAAACAGTCTTTTGTGACAATGTGTAAGATTTCAATACATTTCATTAAATCCGTTCTGTAGGTGTTTTCCATCAATTCTTTATTTTCAGAATGTAAACATTGATCGTCGTTAGTCAAAAAGCCTTCTGAAAAAGCTCTTTTTGGCCGGGGTCATGTTGATTGGTGTCGGGGTTTTCCTGTTCTTGACCTTCATGGGGGTGCGCTTCAGAGGCAGGGCCGGCCGAGGCGGGGTCGCCTCCTGGTGCGGCAGCCCGCCGTGGTCCGTGCAGAAGAACTTCTTGTTGCCCTGAGAGAGCCTGAGCAGCATCGTTTCCGACAGCTCCATGCACTGCGCGTGGACCCAGTGTCCGTCCTCCCCCTTGGAGCAGAAGATCATGGCCGGCTGGCGGAGCTCAGTGGAGTAATACGGCTCCCATGTGTTGAGGTCCACCTGACAGCCCAGGCAGCATTTGATCCAGTAGCCTGTCTGCGACACATCCTCTTCATCCTCCTCATTGTAAGCATCCGCTTCTCCGTCGCTACTGTCCACAAGCTCGTGAGGCTCACGACCGAAGTAGAGCTCCTCCGAATCCTCCAGAGGTG
Source organism: Macroramphosus scolopax (assembly GCA_901007825.1). Classification (NCBI taxonomy): domain Eukaryota; kingdom Metazoa; phylum Chordata; class Actinopteri; order Syngnathiformes; family Centriscidae; genus Macroramphosus; species Macroramphosus scolopax. The sequence goes on from CAAKHC010014951.1 coordinate 7,928, forward strand.
TAGAGTTGTCTGTCGACTCCTGGCTGCAGCCCAGGCTGTCCTCTTCGTTGCCTTCTCCCTCAGTTTCGAAGGTCACTTGATAGTAGTAATGCTTATCTGCTTGGGATTGCCTTCCCTCAGTCGGTACAGCTAGTAGGACACCTACTTCCCCGGTACTGCCGCCATACCAAGTCCGACTATGAATGATATCGGGAGTCCAGGTCGGTTGTTCCAAGGGCTCGATGTGGATCCCTTTCTCATCCAGAATCACGGTGCTGCAGTCCATCCTTTTCTGAGAGTCGGACTGATACCCTCCTAAGATGATGTATTTGTGAGCGGGACCTGTGCGGGTGACGATGCCACTAGAGATGGAGATCCCAGAGTCCAGGGCCACGCAGGAGACTACAGGAGAGCCCTGCAGAAGCTCTACACGAAGCCGAAACAGCCGAGGTGGGCGGGAGTCAGAGTGGAGCGAGTGACCCCCGAGGAAGTAGACGCAGTCCTCTCTGGCGAAGGCCAGATGGAAAGACTGTCCATCGCCGAGCTCTGGTAGAGTATGAGCAGAGCAGCAACCGTACTCCAGGTCGAACAAGAACACCTGAGGAGGGCAGTCGATGACGCTGTTCCAGTTCTCCGAGGTCCGCTCTTTTCCCTGCATGTAGGACCGACCGCCAAACAGCACACAGGCCGTCTTCCCACGGCTCTGAACCATACTGATTGTGTGGCCGTACCTGCCCCCGGGCACATCCCCCACCAGCTCTTTCTCGTTGCATCGGAGGGTAAGTTTGCGGTTGCAGCCTCGACTATCCAACGTGAGGAGATACAGGCTTGACGAGATTTCATTGTTCGGCGTGCGCCCGCCGTGGATGAGGTAGCTCTCCGGTAGGCCGTCGAAGGGGTCGAGTCGGCAAACAGCGGGACAACGTAACGGAGGAAGGTAGCAGGAGTCGTTGGAGAAGGAGATGGCCCTCAACCGGAGCTCACCGCTTTTAAACCGCACGCCAAACACGCCCGTTGGACAGGAGCGCTTCGGCCAGCCTTTCTGGCCGAACAGGAGGACCTCCCCGTCGAGTTGTAGCAGAGAGCAGCCCGGCTGCAGGAGGCCTTCGCAGTTCACCGGAGTTAATGGTTGAAGCGTCATTCTCGGTGCAGGTGCCTGCGTCAAAAACAGCACACGATCACACAAACACAGTCAGCTGTTGATTGTTTTCATTCAAGGGGGTTTTAAATTGTCACTTCCTGTTTATGAGGGCCAACATGTGGTGCTCAGCAACCCCCATAATAACCTCCACGGAGCTACGATCATTCCTTATGTGCACAGTAGGCTCCAAAAAGTGGACACATTTGAAATGACAGCAGGATTTAGGGCATTCACAACAGTTTTTAATGTACGTGCAAACAAAATCTAAGTTGCATTCTTAATGATGATGATGTCATAGATTAACCACAATAATGACTGTATCAGAGGTTACGTATTCATGCAGCTGCTCCTTTTGTTTTGCAAGACAAAGTAAGAGTGGAGCAGCCGATAATGAAGGTACACGTATATTGACGAAAACACGAGTTACTAATTCATTTTCAGGTAAAGAAATCGAGCATTAAACTTTCTATTCCTGGAACTTTTGTGCACTTTAAGGCAGTTTGAACAGAACACTCACTGCTTTTGGTCATTTTAACATGACAGCATGATTTTTTTCCTGGAAAACTAGGGTACTGAGTAGAACGGTATCAGGTCCATTAAGAAATTACTGGACAACATCGCAGCGTGGGCCGCGTGCGTCAGGGAGTTTGACACTTTGCTCTACAGGAACCTCTCGAATCCCAGCAGGACAACATCCTTAGTTTGGTTCTGTAGATTCGGAGCAATTCTATTTGGACATAATTTGTACAGAAAAAAAATAGTAACGTGTCCTAAATGTCAGAATTAAATGTTTCATTCATGCTAACAGTAACACAGAGCTTACAAGTTCTCTTAGAGTTAGCACAGTGTTGGTTTAAAAAAAAGTAAAATAAAATGAATTAGAATCCTTATTTCTAATTGACTTACCTTGCAGCCGGAGCCGGGATGCAACGTCTGAGCCTCCTTTAGTGTGAACGGTAACATCCACCGAGATAAAAACCTCGGTGGCTCTTTATGAAGTCGAAGTTTGACAAAGGCAGACAGTGACAGTGAGTTTGTGAAGCTTCATTGACTCACAAACGCTCGCAGATCTTGAGGTTAACTGTGTGTGACTGCTGCTCATTGGCAGCGCTGCCTGAGTGCGTTCAGTCAGTCAGTCACTGCAGCGGCATCACTGATATCAGTTACACGTAGGAAGGTTCAACAGGCTGCCGAGAGTCTGTTGAACAGTCTGACACCCTGAGATATTAGAAAGGGTTTGAAGAAAGAGGGTCAGTGCTTTATTCACATGGAATACATCAGTTTCCATGAGGAGATTAATAAATTAAGGGTATTAATAAAAAAATAATTCCGTTAATTAAGAAGTAGCTGAATAATTAATTACAAATAATTATCAAAACAGGTCCAAATAACAAGCAGGCTGGATTTACACTGCAGCGGGAACGTGACCTAAATTATGAAGAGAATGCTTGATGACAGGGTAATTAGAATCAGTCCGCTCTCCACCAGCAGCACCACAGACGGCTGGTTGTTAATGCTACAACAAGACGCAGCTGTGACGTGAGCTGTCTTTGGTCAGGAGGGCAGAGGAACTGTGTGTGTGCTCCCAGTGCCGGGGAGCCGTCAGACCAACCAACTTCTGTAAAAAATATCACTTACACAACCTTCTTATCCTCATTTTAATATCGGCTAATGCAAACAGTCTTTTGCATTCAGTCGACAAGGAGAATGCAACTGGTTTTACTGCAAAGCAGCGAGAAATAATTGTGACCAGCGAGGGTGAAGCCTCGGAGTTTTACCTGTCGCTCACAACCAGAGCAAAGCTGCTCCATACACACACACACACACACACTGATGTATGACCAACATGCATGTTTATTGCATACAAATGCGGCGTCCAATATCCCCTCACGGATTAATTATCCCAAAAAGATCCGGAGTATCATGTGAAATTCCCTGAAAATCTTTTCATACAAAAAGACAATGAGCTCTTCCTCATCTGTTTCCTCTGACACGAGGCCCTGCATGTCATCATGAGACATTCAGAGCAACTGCCACAGCTGCTGTGTGAGTTGTGCATGTATCCACCATGTCATTGACACGTTATCAGAGAGCGTCTCATATAGACGTGAGTGAGTGGACGTTAGGGTGATTTGAAAGCCTCACACGGACGTCAAAGGCTGCCTTGTGCATGTGTGTGACGCCGGGGGAACGTGTCGCTGTTTGACCAGCTCGGAGCTCCTCTGTGGAGAGATGACAACATGTTGATTCACATTTTCAGCATTGCATTCAATTAAACACGTTGCTTTTTGTATTTACCCCCTTTTTTTTTTGTTTGACATTGTAATGATTTCACCCTTTAAACAATGTGAGCCTGTAGACATTGTAATACACACACACATACACACACGCACACACACACACAGATCCAGAGCCTCACTGGACACGTTACACTAATACCCTCTAAACCAGGAGATTAGGAGTCGACACTATCCATCCCGGCGAACCCTTTGACCCTCTCCTTTAGAGCTGTGTGACAGGCTGCACCCGGAGTGCGAGTCATTAATTCACACCAGACACGGAACCTAATGCATCGTCATACTACGGTGTTGGTTGGAACAAAGATCGATCCGTCTATCCAGCCATCTCCCAGCACCGTTTGACCGACTGCGGGTGAAAGCAGACACACCAGATAAGTCACACACTCATGCTCAACCACCCAGAGAAGAAGAAAAAAAAAGAAAAGAACCGGAGCTGGAAAGCAGATGTCTCCTCGCTCATTAGCATAATGTTTTTGTGCACTGAGCGGCTGAGTGAAAACTTGAGGAGTGTGTGCAAAACAAAAGGCAGAAAAACCACAAGTGCCTGGAAAGACCGTTACAGCTTGAAAACACAGAGCTGCGGCGCACCTGTGTGTCTAAACTGATGCTTCCAGGGGCTGAGAGGAAGAGGAGGAATCCACTCCCCTTACTGGAGAGGCTGTTACGCATTCATGTGTCAGTGGAATATGCAGTGACTTTTTGTCTTTTATTTTCTGAGGATTGTTCCGTGCGTATGAATTCAGCCTTGGAAATAATAAAAAAAAAAAATAAAACCTTTCAAGCCACCTCAAGGCATTCGGCACACAAAGCACTGTTGAAGAAGCACTGCCTGCTATGTGGCCACAGCTGGGAGTGAGTAGGAGGCACAGCAGTGTACGGCAGACTGCAGGCAATGCATGGATTTCTGCATAATTGATAGAACAAAGTAATTAGAATCTACGCGAGCACCTGTTCCTGTCCCTTGTAATGCATCGCTACCTGGCTGTTGCTACCCCGGAGCCGGGTTCTGACGGATGACACGGTGACAGCTCTGATGTTCTGGTGATCACCGTGCAGCGCTGCTGATCATTATTTAATGTTAGCATAATTGCTCTCCTCGTGGTGATTGTGTCCCGAGTGCCGGTGGGATCGTTCCCGCCTCACTCTCGTTAATGCTGCAGCAGTATCGAGGTTACGGAGTGACCAGTAACACCACGTCTGATGCTCAGTGTTTCCAGTTCCCTGTAATAATGAAACTCACGTTGACCTGCACAGCGAGACACCCGCGGTTTTATTCTGAGACACCACAAAGAGGTGAGCAGCCGTAACAAATCAGCTGATACTCACACAGCAGGCAATTCTGCTTAAATCAATGTTTGCTACCTGCGAAGACCCAAACAGCCGACGGGTGTTACATCCTCATTTGTCGTGTTTTCCAGCCGCGGGTTTCACGTTCGTCCGTCTACCTTTATGATAACATAGAGGAATATTGTCTTATTAACCGAAGCCTTGATCTCTCTGTTACCCTCACCGAGTGCTGTTGTGTATCAACCTGCTCCGTCATCCTGCAACATTATATAACCAATCCAATCTGGATCACCATGGAATTGGTGTATTGAATTATCAATGATAATAATAGATGATTTGCCATCTGGTAGGAGGAGTTTTCCCTGTCTGAGGTACTGGAACGGTGCAGAACTGGTAACGAGACCATTCAATGCAGGTGATGAAGCCACCTGAGTATACGTGGAGGTAGTCAGAGATGGAGGTGTTGAATCCAAACGCTCCTCCGTGCACAGATTAGCTGAAAATCTCTCTTCCTCTTTGAGCCTGCTCGTCTTCGGCCTCAATCTTTCCTTAAATGTGTCCTTGACAAAGGTCAACATTCGCACACCTGTTCTCATAATAAGGAATCCTGTTGTCCTTGCAAACTGCAGGACTCTAGTGGTGCAAACATCTTCAGCAGATCCGGAGTCCAATCAGAGCTGGAGCAACAGTCGGTTTGTGTTTTTTAATACCTCAGATCCAATCCGCAAAAAAATATCCATTTATCTCCATCTTGTACCGACCCACGGCGCTTTGGGTTAATCTGCACATCTGTACCGCCCACAGGCAAGACGAGCTGCACCACTGGAGGGGTAAATGCCTCCGAACACTTATCTGAGACGGACCGGTGCATCGCGGTCATCACCGGAGAGACAGCTCTCCCGGTTCGCCTTTCTTATTTCCAAAAAGGCCGTATTGCTTCGTGAACACAATTATAATTATTATCAAGAACTTTTTAGAAAAAGTTTAAAAAAAAATATCCATACGAGCACGTAAATGTGCCGAGGTCTGCTCTCGAATTCTTGTCAGGAACTACATCTTCTTTTTTCGTTTTCTTCAAAGCTGCGTCAGTGGGATTTGAGAATAAATTTGCTCCGAGGAACGGTTGCTGAATGAAGCTCATTAATCCTCTTTCTCCGCGCACCAGTAGAAGTAATTCAGCTGTACTGTCCTCCCTCTGCATGCAGGTGAGCAGGAAGGTGACTGGTGTGTGTGTGTGTGTGTGGACGCCCCCGGTGCCGACCGCCTCCGACTCCCCGGCATCGGAGCAGATGTTGGTGGGAACCCTGCAGCTTCTCTGCAGCTCCTCTAATACTTCATTTAGTTGTCTTCGGGTCAGTGTCACAGTTTACGGTTTGTGACCGTTATTGGTTGAACAGGTGACCTGAAGCCATGTTTTAAGCTGATAAGCTCAGACCTGCCCCCCCCCCCTCCCAATGGGGGATGCTTTTGAGCAGACACATGGCTGCGGCCCTGCAGCTTAACTCGGCCCCGAGGGGAGACGGAGGGATCAAGACGCAGAGGGAGCGGGATGCGACCACCAGGGGGCGCTTGGTCGCCGGATCTCCACGCGGCAGCTCGGTCGTACAGAAACATCCGTTTTTAATCTCATCCTGTTGCTCACCAGCCTCAATATTCTCCCACCAATCCGACCTATTGCAGTGAGTTTTGTCTTTAAGCCAGTGGCAGGACGGATGCAGCAGGGGGACTTCGCCCCAGACGTGTACACCGAAGCATGAGCGGGACCTCGGGCTATGCCAGCTATTGATTTTACCATGATTCAGATTAGAGGGCTCCCTGTTGCAGTCGATACCATACATCAGTGAACCGCACAGTGAAACCGATGGTCCCCAGATAGGATCCCGTATTTGTTTTCCAATTAATAACACTCTTGATTACTTCTAATATCCCCTCGGTGGAGGCGACCGTTCAGCCCGAGAGGCTCCCGACTGTCCGAGCAGTCGCTGGACGTAAAGAACACAGTCAATAACACCTCTTGATCACCGTGATTGGATTTTATGGGGTGCAAGACACTGTTCAGCGTACGTATCATCCTGCACGATGAAATAGATTGTTTTCCCACAGCTCTCATTTACCGGGCGTCCTATTATTTAGTTTTAATGAACGGCGGCGCTGCCGGTTGGACGGGCGGGATGAGAGATCGGTGGAGCTCACGAGGTGCTGATAACGGATCGGGTATATTAAAGCCGCTATCTATGAGGCAAATTCCTTTTTACTCAGATGATATCAAACATTTATAAGCAGGCGGTATTAACCTCAGGGGGCAGGAATATATATTGAATTAAAAAAAAGACGTTAAAGGTGTTGGCAGAGTGTCTGGAAGTCGACTGGAGGGATGAACAGTCTGTCATCAGGAGCTCAGAGACTTCACACTAACAACTCTAAATACCAAAGTATAAGCTTTAATTAGATTATATATATATACGACCATATATGTACATCCGCCTCTCAAGTGACACTTTATTCTTATCTACTGTTTAAACCTTAGAAAACATTCTAAATGTACATCCCCAAAACAGTATCCGAAGCATTGTCACGGCAGGAGCTGTATTTATTTTGTTTATCAGTGACTTGGAGAGGTTTTTCGGGAGCGGCTGACAAATGATGTCTCGCGGATGATAACAGCTGATCCGGGCGTCAGATCGTTGGGAAGAAGAACCACTCGTGTGTGTCGTTGTGGAGTGCGGAGGACAAACAACACGGTTGTGTTTGCGCGGCGTGTGAGAGATATCGTTCTGACAATGAAAGAGTTTGACTGGAGGCAACAACAGCTATTGAAGCCTGTTTGCTTTAACCTGCGTTCGCACCTCCGAGGATTCTAATTTCCCCCACAATAAACATTTCTTCCGTCTTGTCAGAGAATCCAGATCGAGGGTCCTTTGAGAATTTTTAATGGCGCCGCTTGATATTCAAACTCTTTCATTTGTGCATGGATCTTCCATATATCCTAATTTCTTTCTAATTACGCCGGAATTAGGGGAGGCAGAAGTTTGCCGCGCTGTATTGATATCAGGCTTTGAGGCGACCGCGGTGCTATTTCACAGAGGGTGGTTCCTTTAATCGGGGGAGTAAATTACATTCACTGATTTTCAACAAGTTTTCACAAAAAAAAACAAAAGAGAAACGTGTGTTGATGTGAGTCAACAGTCCCTCGGTGGGCCTTTTTTGGATAGCATGTAAAGGCCCAGCTTTAATCAGGAGGCATGTA
>CAAKHC010014955.1:0-12260 GCA_901007825.1 Macroramphosus scolopax
TTTTTTCCCCCCCCCCCCCCCCCCCCTGACTTGGACGCCCCTTTAAATCTTGAAACAGCTGCCATGATGTTGTTTTCCTTGATGTTTCCTCTTCCACATTTAATTTGTCATTTCTCTTTATCTTATGTGTAAAAAATGGAAGCTACAAACTCGGCGATAAAAGGTTGTGAAAGCACACAGACAGAAAGACACACACATCTTACAGAGACGGATTAAAATGGACTTACGACACACAGATTGAATATGAGAGGAGGTGTGACTCCGGGATCTGTGTCGGGTGAGCTCGAGCCCGTCTGCCGACCCGGGTTCATCGCCGGGACTGATTGACCTCTCCTTCGATTTCATGCTTGTGTGGTGGGGAGCTGACATTAGCAATGTGATTTGAATATTCAGATGACTGTTTTAATTGAAGAGAACAAGTGTTCACACATGGCGGGGTTGGCGGTGTTGTCGAGTGCCTGAGGCCGAGTCCCCGAGCGACCCAGACCCATCTGATCACGGCTCAGTGGAGAACACGAGCCCACCAACACTACAGCAAAACCCTGGCTGCTTTCAATGCCCCCAGGCGTCTGCCGCATTCACACACACACACGCACACACACACACACACACCTGCACGGCACAGGAGAGGAAAAGCACAGAAGAGAGGAAGGAATAGATGAATGAAATGATTGGCAGCATAATGTGATGCAGTTAATCTGCACAACAAATGGGACTCAAACACTGTTAGTGAGACCGTGAGGAGCCAGTTAACACAAAGTCTAACAGCAGTGACGAGCAGAGGACGGAGTTTCACTGGCATCCACACACGTGACTGCACACGTGCAATAATGGCGACTTAATGTCCATTAACATTCATTAGTATTACTAGGAAGTACTGCAGTATAGGGACATACGGTCAAACAGTCGCTGGGGGATGTCGTTCTGTCGCTGCCTAAAATCTGACTGATTCCATCTACATTTGAATAACAATATATAATAGTTTCTTATATGAAAAAGGAAATTGTTGCTACTTCTGAGCAAACCTCGGCAGAGGTGAAGCAGGATCGGTCGAAGAGGACGAGGAGTCCTGAGACAGTCGAGTGTCTCTGATCGGCTTCACGGCCGGCGGACCTGAAGAGAAGAACAGGAGACTGGAGGGAAATAATATCTGCAAAAAATACAAAACAAAATAAAATGGATATACAATAATATACAGCAATTTTGTCATTTCATAATTAAAATTAAAATAATTTAGACGTGTGGTTTGTTTGGGAAATGCAGAAAAGCACATTAGACAATAAAATCTGACTCATCAAGCTGTTGATAATTGAAAGTGTTTCTTTTATGAGCAGCTGATCATAGTTGTTCTTGAATGTAAGTTTTTCTTACTATAAATCTGTATGAGTTTCTGTGTAAATATAATTGTTGCTGTCACCGCAGGTTTGACCGGGTTGATAATCGTCCGGATGTATTTTGTCTCGGCTCGTTTGTCTTTTTCTGTAGATTATTATATTTTGATTTTGTGCTTTAAACATTTATCAAAAAAAAAAAAGAAAAAAGAAATAACCCCAGTTTGGAGGAGATACATGAGAGAGTTGTATTAGAAAACACCCAGAGGGTCTGGAGACGTGTTCATCCACGGAGCAGACGTACTTTACATCGTGTTCCTGTCGTCTGGAAGTTTTTACCATACAGCAAGTCTAACGTTAAATTGTCAAATTTAGCATGAAAGATCTTGGCAGGGCTGCAGTCTGTTTAATCTGTGCTCTCTCTCTCTCTCTCTCTCTCTCTCTCTCTCTCTCTCTCTCTCTCTCTCTCTCTCTCTCTCTCTCTCTCTCTCTCTCTCTCTCGAGGAAAAACCCCAAATACCTCCTCCTCAAACATGGATTAAAACAGTAAATATGTGTGCTGCCGTTGTGCAGGGATTTATTGCTCCACCAAGGCTTGTTGTTCGCAGCATCCCTGTGGAAACTGCAATGGTTGAGTGATGCTGGGGTGCGTGAGCCCTTCACCCCCCCACGCCCGGTCCTCTTACCGTGCTCAGGCACCTCTTGTCCTGCCCAGATCACCCACTCCTCATCCGCATTAATTGGCTGTCAAAAATGTGCTGAATTAATGGATTAATGAGCGTGGATTTGAATCCTAAGTTTGGCAAAGGGGGGATGTTTCCCTGCCGCGGTGCGGGCCCCCCATGCCTCCCCTCTCGTGTGCGCAGGCCTGTTACAGATATGCATCCAGGACATTTGAGCGGATTGCATTTCATTAGTTTGATTTGAGCGGACAGCACTAAGCTGCTGAGGGCTCTGCGCTGACAGCTAATTACAGGAATCAGCCTTGTCCACTGATAGAGAACAATGGGCTGGGATGAGCCCGCCTCGCCAGGGGGACCGGCCCTGCACACAGACCCTGCGTTTGGCTCCCATATAGTCCCAGTATGGAGAACCATTACTTGTGTTAAAAGATATGGGAAGCCTAATTGAGTGCTGCCTTCCTCATCACCGCTGAACTCTATTTTGAGGACGAAACAGAAAGAGTGGGAAAGAGAAAGGAGGAACTGGCCCTCCTGCCAACATAAAGTAACCCCCACCCCCACCCCCCCCCCATTACCACCGCTACCCTTCAACCCAAGTACTCTCCATCTCCTCGCCCAGGCCGGCTTGCTGGCTGCGTGCATGGATCTGTCTGCTTCCATAACTCCGTCCATCTTTAAATCATCAACATTAAAACATGCCGCTCACTCATGTGAACACTTTCCCCCTTAAAAGAGAATTAAATGGATTAGTGCAGACGTCAGTGAATTTAGCGGTGCATTACCCCTGCAACATTCCGAATGGCAGATCGCAGTCAGAGTCCTGCTCCGGCCCGCCGTAATCTTTTGTCAGGAATCATGTTTTTTCTCTCTCTGTTCTTCCGCCAGCCATGCAAAGAAGTTTTCTTTTATTATTTCAGTCTCTAATGATCAACTTTGTTTTTAAAGGCAAAAAAAACAACTTCTGTGCATCTTCTGTGTTCTTTTAAGTGGCAGAACTGAGGACGGAGGCAATTTTCAACAAGATAGTTTCTGCTTTTCCGTCTAGTTTGGGGGCCGATGACACCGCCACTGGCTGGTGGCCAGGTGCGCTGACACAGGCTATTATTTTGGGAGCGTGAAGCACCATCTCTCAGCTTTTTGTGCCATTTTCAGGTCAGCCTTTAGGTCATTTTCTCCTACAGACTCTACCAGTCTATTTTCTGGTAGGCTGATGGAAGGTAATGACTGAGAGGCTGATGGTGGTGCTGGCTGTGCCTGCATGTGACCATGTCATCTCAGCTCCATGACAGGGCCTGCGGTGGCTGGCGTCTGCCGGGGGAGCGTCGAGGAGCAGGCAGAGCCCGATGCCAGGTTCGGGGGGTCAGTGTGAGGCGGTCCCTGCGCTGACTGACAGGACACCGGGGTTTGTTAGGGAGATTTGCCCCTGCTACAGATCTGCTGTCGAACCGGTTGTGGCACTCGTGTCAATTTGCACCCCACGCACGTAGCCAGTCTAGCTGACAGGTGAGCGGTGGTACGGCGTCCTGTCCACCTAATTGTACCCCGCAGTCCTGCCTGTGTGTGGGTGCAGAGAGGATGTCTGTGGCCTGGGCCTGTTAGCGCCTTGCTTACCCTAGCGGCCAGGCCCAGAGCAGCCTCCTCAGCATGGGAGTAATCCAAGGTGAGGGCCTGTCGCTCTGTCAGCTGGTTGTCTACAGGCTGCAGAACATGATGGACATGCCGCCCTGCAGAACACGCCAGATATGGATCGAGGACGCCGTCTCTGCATGCTGCCGTGCACAGCGAGCACGCACATGCAAACGCTTACACAAACATCCACTCATAACACATGCAAACAATAAATCAAACTGCATTTACATGAAATCTGGGGAGAGGTAGAGGCATACACATGTATTAATGTCATGCATGCTGTATTCTTTAGGGAATCCAAGGATTTCAGTGTGTGCGTGTGTGTGCGTGTGCGGAGGGGGGATGTAATCGTCAAATTGTCCATCTTTGAATTCCCCAAAGAACTTTTTATGTTAATGTGTTGAACACAATTCTATATGCAATATGTTTTTTTCAGCCATATTACATGATGAATGGAAAGAATTAATGTCACTAGACTCAGAATCTGTTAGTTATTCCTCGTGTAGCAGACGCTTCCGTCATGTCCGCTGTCTCCCTGAATATACACAGGATGTATAAAGAGAATCTATATTCCAACGTGTGTGACAAGCAAACAGCAAATGAAACCGCTCCTAATCGAGAATCAGGTTCCTCCCTGCTACTTTGTTTTTCCAAAGGAATCAGTGACGTTTGCGTGTTTGATGAACAGTGTGAAGAGGGTGTGTGTTCGGGGGGGTCGGGGAGGTGTGCCATTTCCTGGCTCATGAAGGCCTTGGTGCCAGCTGCACGGGGCTGGTGCTGCTTCCTGGGGGCAGATGCCTGAAGTGCTGCCTCCATGATCCCAGCTCTGTTCCTGCACCAGCCCCTGCAGTCTGCTTCAGGCCCCCGGGGGTGTGGGGGGGGGGGATGGTAGGGAGTGTGTGTGTGTGTGTGTGGCTAACACACACAAACACACACATGCTTCAGATGCTTGTGCATGCAAAGTCACACAGAGCACATACGACTGGAAGTGATATAATACACACAATATAGTATACACACACACACGCACACACACACACACACACACCTTCCAGGCTCTGGAGCATTAATTAGGGAGCCTACAAGTCTGCCACACCATGGTCTACCTCCATCACATGCTGGAAAGCAGGCAGAGAGGGCGAAAAGCACAATTCAACACACACACTGCAGAATTCAGAGGACGGGGAGCTGCGGCCGCACCGGCGACAGAGACATGAAGAAAAGAAGAGATTCCAGTCGCTTTTTTGCTTTCTTAACATCGGCTCCTCCTCTTCTTCAACCGGCTCGTCCATTGCTTTCATCACCCATTCCCTCTACGTCCCTTCGCCTCACATGGCCCACTGTTACTGACGCCACACTGGCACCCAGAGGCCTAATCGTGTACTGCAGGCCGTGCACCACAGTGTCGGCCCCCCAACCCCACCCTCAGGTCTATTAATAGCCTCTAATTAACCACAGCACTGTACCTTTGTAGGTGTTTGGAGGGGGGAGAGTGTGTATGTTCTCTATATCTATAGAAGCCTCTCCTCTCTTCTCTGAAGAGCTCTTTGCATTTTGATGATAACACAAAGATATAAACTGGTGGAGGGGCCGGCTGTGAGGTGGAGGTACGGCCACATGTCACCAAACAATCTGTTATAGTATCGTTTATCATCTTTTCCAGTAGGACAGAGGATCTGCTCTCTTGGCTGTTAACCCTGACATGATCAAACAGTCTCCTCAGTAAAGGAACCTGCTTGTTGTATCAGGTAACGTTCATAACGTGGGATCTACGTTCATACGTCCTGCGACCTCAGCTGGTGAACCCGTTGGAGTCTTGGCCGGTTGTTCTGGTTGTGTAAGATGACAGTGAACATGTAGCTGGTGTCACGTTCAGCAGAGCCGGGGCGACTTCACTGTCTAACTGTAGTAGCACATTATTGATAAGAGTCATAGTACGATAACGCCAAAGGAGAATTTCATTCATAGTTCCATAAATGTTTTACAGGAATATTGTTGAGTGTATCAACGAGTGGCTCCGGTCAGTGATGACTTAACATAACAACCGGATGACAACGGCTGCACGTCGGCTCCTCATCTTGTTATACTACATAATATTTTATATTATTATTCTTATTTTATGCAGTTTATTTACCTAATATTGAAGGTGTGTATTTCCATTGGTCTCTGTAACACTGCTACTGTTTCCTCCCTTTATTTTAATCACTGTGTAGGTTGTTGTTCAAAAAGCTGTAAGGATTTAGTATTTTAAATTTCGGGTGTATATTAATAAACATGGCTTGAGTTTCCAATCGCGAAAACAAGAAAGCTCTAATTGCAGGACACTTTGACAATAACAGACTTGATGGTTGATGATCATTGTTCTTGAGGAGGAGGAGGCCTCAAGCAGGATTCAATTAGAAAGAAGTTAAGAGATGAAGGCTCCTGACTGGGTGGAGGAAGCAGCGATACGTTTCGCCTCTCAGTGTGCGATGGGGCTGCAGAGGGCTGTGGCAGCTGTGTGAGAGCGTGTTGGCCCGTATGGGGCAGGAATGCTCATGGTGCACTGATTTCCAATAGGTCTTCACCTCCTCTGCTGCTCATGGCCCGCGGGTCCTTCCTCCTTCTCCGCGCTCAATCAATTGACTGATGCTGCTGACCAGCTCCCGCCGCACGCTGCCGGGGGAGGGACGTTATTGGAGTCGTGTGTGTGAGTGAGTGTGTTTGTGCATCGAATCCCTCCACCGGGGAATGTGGAGCTTCAAGAGGAAATACCTGCTGAACTCAGGTTCTCTTTGTGTTTACTGCGTGTTTTAGTTACATCACACAACAGTATAAATGTAAGTTGATCTCACTGTTTCCACCTCAGGGATCAAGATTTGATTTAAGAACTTTATAATTTTACACAATGTAAAAACAATTCCCAGCATGATGCTGTCAGGTTCACTGACTTCCTTTATTATCTTCTGTTGATGAATGTAACTCATTTTTATCTTAATTATTTCATTGTATTTATAGCAGATTTGAGGTTTGTACTCCTGAGGAGGGTTTGTGGCTCCACAGCTGCTTCAGGATCAGATAATGTTCCTTTTACAAATGACACCAGTGTTCTGTGGAGCCATGAGTTCTGCAGCTGTCACACAGTGAGGATGAACGTTTGAATGCAACACATTCTGAAGATTTGTTTAATCACAGATTGTAGATCACAATGATGAGGAAGAGGAGCTGTTGTTTCAGGAATCGCTTACGCCAAAATGTACATTGTCCGTATCCTCAAAGTCAAACATGTCTGATGCGACTCCTCTCGGACTCTGGTTGGGTCACGTTCAGAGACTTTCCCTGAAGCCTTCCAGTGTTTTCATGGCGGGAAGCTTCAGACTGTGTTAACCTGAGGCTGAGATGATCGCTGAGGCTTGTAGTATCTCTCTCTACCTCCACCCTGACTGCAGTCTCACGGTCCCTGTAGCTGAGGAATATCATGATGCTGCCACCACCACATTTGACTGTAGGGTTGGAATTAATGAGGTGGTGCTCCGGTTCCACCGCACACACCGATGGGACATGTGGTCCAGTCGTTGTTTCATCAGACCAGTGGATTCTGACACTCACGGTCTGAAAACCGTTCAAGCACCTTTTGGCAAACTCCCAGTGGGCTGTCATGTAACTTTTAGTGAGGAATAGCTGCTGCCTGGCCGCCCACCACAAGTCCTGATTGGTGGAGTTTGGTTTCCACTCTTGAACTTCATTGTGAGCACCAAGGTGCTTCATCCCTGACTGCTCAGACTGGATGGCTGCTGACTGTTTGTGGCTTCAGACTGTGAGAGTGACGGAGGCTTTGAGGCTTCCTTCCTCCTCGGCACTTACATTGCTGCAGAACTGTTCTTGTATCCTCTAAAAGATCGGTGTCGTCACTCCTCCATACACCATCACCTGTGACACCTGGTACAGAGCTTGTGTGCCTCTGCTATCTTTCTACGATGAAATAGGCTCAGATGGACTCAAGCAAGTTGTAAAAGCATCTCAAGATCCAATTATACATGAAGGCTGCAGCTATTGCGAGTGAAATGATACCTGTCTTCTGCTTTTAGAACAAATCCGCAAACGTTACAGGGTGTGTAAACTTCCTGCATGCGTATCATCATGGCATCGTTCACATGCATGAAACAAAGGAAAGGTTTCCCTCCATCCTGCTGCTGGAGGCTACAAACGTTACTGGTGCAGCACCAGTGCAGAGATGAACTCTACTTACTGGTTTATTGTCTAAGAAGTGTAAATCTTAGATTATATTGGTGCAGCTGTTTTATTTCTCCGCTTAAGCTGATGATGAAGAAAAGGGGAAAGAGTAAGAGACGATGCATGATGATAAATGAATTATAAAAATTTACATACAATACGGGGATTCGTTTATTTCCCCCAATCGCAGCTGTGATTCCAAAACCTTCTTTGAAAAAAAAAAAAACACTTTTGGTTTGTTCGTGTTTTTCTGTTATGAGGTTTCACCCCCGAGTCGGGGGAGCTGCAGATACCAGGTGTGTGACAGAGAATACCGTCCTCGGGGAACACAAGGTGCCTGCTGTCATGGCCACCGGTACAGGTGTGTGTGAGTGTGTTAGTGTGTGGCCACCACCCCAGGGAGCTGGTCAGCTGTTGTTTCATGAAGGAGATTACACAGCTTAATCAGGCAGTCGGATCAGGTGCAGCTGATGCTGTAGAGTCTCAACACACACACACACACACACACACACACACACACACACACACATAATCCAACCTCCCTTTACACCCAATTAGCCCCGTTACCAGGCCGTCCACGCCAGGGGACTGCAGACACACCCACCGCATACAGGTAAGCACACCCTTACATATGTGCAGGCCCATACATGTAGCATAATAACCCCCCCCCCCCTAAACACACACACAAACACCCGCACACGCACACACACACATTAGCATATCCAATCACATATAACTCACTTTCAATTTAGAGAAAAAGGTGGGAAATCATTCACTTGTGTCAGATTCATATAAAAGATAACTGCTGCTCCGTTTTACGTGAGGTTTGATATTTATTCAGAGGTTTGAGGACGACGCTCAGGTTCATACAAAGTGCCACATATCTTAAATGAAGATGTTCAGATTGGTGGCGTTTATTGAAAGCAGGTGTGAGCCTGTTTATGAGAAATATATAAATGTATAAAAATAATTGTATTTCACAATAATTGTTATGTAATTATAATAAATGTCACACACATGCTCAGTTCAAAGTTGCTGCCAACATTCTTTATTTGTTACATGATCTTCTTATAGATATTGAACCTGCTGACTTTATGACTCACCTCACCTACTTTTATCCTGATAATGATGACTTGACAACACAGCAGCGGCCGTTCATTTCACACCGAGGCCTTCAGTGAGGTCCTACTTAGTCCGACTTGAATAAATACCCCTCATAATACCATCATTTATGACACCACGGCTGGAGGAATAATATACAGACACACACTTACGCACTACTGGGTGTTGCATCACCTCAATCGAGTACAACACGGGATATTTTTTCCGGAGCATTTAAAAATCAATTAACTGTATCAGCAATTAAAACTTATCATAAAATGTTAGATTTTCTAACGGTCGCCGGGTGAGACTCTCTGGTGTGGACTTGTTGATTCCACATAGCGCTGCCCTCTCACAAGTGAGTATCCAATCACAGGACGCGTTCGTCACCTTCAACGTGAGGCCTGCTAGAAGGCCTTACTGTCACCAACTCTTGATCTGATTGGCTATCGCAACTGTCTATCAACTCCAAGAGCCCGTTCACTCACACAGCACAGACGCAGCACTGTTGATTCTGAAGGCCTCGGACGGAGAGTACTTACCACTGGTACTATGAAATCTGCCTGGCAACACGAGCTGGCTGAATTCTGATTGGATAAAAACTCTCACTAAAAATACAACACTGGGATATAATATGACATGAATGTGAAGAATAATAATAATAATTATTATATATATATATATATATATATATATATATATATATATATATATATATATATATATATATATATATATATATATATATATATATATATAATGAAATTAACTTTTATCAGAAATATGATGATGATTTCTTGATTTCTGGTCATGTTCGGCCAGCAGAGAAACAACCATTATTGTTCAGCCTGGTAATTGTAATTCCTCCTTGTTGTGGCGTCATGTTCTATTATCGGGAAACATTTTCAATCTGTCCGTTATTCACAGAGGATGCTGGGTGTCGCTCAAACCACCGCTAGCTAATGCTGTGGTGCAACCGTACACTTTACACGTTCAATGATAAAGTGCTTGTAAACATCACAAACAGGTTTTTGTTGTTATCACCAGTTCAACGGAAGAACGGGCAGAGACGGACCTGTTTTATCTGGAGGTGTGTTTCCGTAAGCAGAGGTAGCAGGATGTCTGAGTAGCAGAGGGAGGCACAAACAGCTGTGAGCCCAACAGAGGAAGAGGAGGAAACTTGTATCAGCAAGATGAAGCTCAGCTTCACAGACTACTGCTGGAGCACAGAGACATGATGAAGTTGAGCACCTTTACCGGAAGAGCAGTGAGACCTGCTGCAGGTTCAGCGGAGGTATGCTAACGTTGTTAGCCCGCGCTAATAGTAGCTCACGGAAAACCCTGAAAGACAACAGAGGATCGTCTCTGGGCTGCTTTCGTTGATGTTGTCAGACACTTGGATAGCAATAAAACATGTTTGTGGCATTATAAAGTGTGTAGGAATGTCCAGTACTATTAGCTAGTGGTGATACGAGCGAATAATACTGAAGTTATGCTTCAACCCTTCGGTTGACCTTCCTGCTGTCATCATCCACCGCATCGACTTTCGATGGAGATGAACTCTGGTCAGTCAGACAACTGTTGTAACTTACACCTACATTCTGTCTCTGGTCTGAACCAGCGTTTTGTTTGACATGAAGAACAACAACACCTGGATCAGCTATAATAGACCTGAACATAAAAGATCAAATCTCCAAGTTACCATTTGACCAAACACAGCAGCTTCAGATTGGTGAGGTGTATTTTGCTCGAGTGTGAGGTTGGTTCCACTGCTGAACCACGAACATTCACAGAAACGTCTTCAGAAGAACCTAGAAAGCAGCATCACTGCCTGCAGACCTACTTGGAATGGAAAGAGGGTCGGAAAGAAATATGGATCCGCAGACGGACGGAGAGGAAGGACAGAATATCGTGTTTTGACATCACGTAATCACATAATCAATAAAGTCAGTGATCAACAACGTTTTCACTATTCCAACAGAAAAGCTCACCACAGCTCACCACAGACGTTCTGACATGAAGGAAATCAGATCACAAACTGTAAGCAGCCACATGGAACACCAACAGTCTGACCGAACACAGTCTGTGTTATTATATGATCACAGAGGGGCTCGCTAACGGAGTGATGTCACCTCTCCACCCCAACTCATGTGCAGCAGTCCAACCATCTTTTAGACTTCAACAAACCCCACCGTCTCACCAATCCCTTGTATTCTGTTCACCAATATTTGGGACTGTTTCTCTGAGCCAGACGGGCCACTCAGATTCAGTGTGTCACACATTTGTGGAGACTCCTGCAGTGTGTCTTCTGATGTGTCCTGAGGGCTGACAGGAAGACAGACGCCGCCTCTGTGAGGCTGTCGCTGCTTCTGTCTCAATCTTTATTTTCCTCATACGTTCCCACTCTCGTCTCCTCTCTCTCTCTCCCTCTCACTGATGCCACTGCCAGTCTAGGGATTAATTAAATGGCTACCCAGCCAGCCACCGTCACATCAGCCATCAACAGCCTCTCCTCACCCTGAGCTGCCTGCTGCACTGGCACAAGAGAGAGTGTGTGTCTGTCGGTGTGCACGTAGCTACACACTATTTAAATGATTAGTTTGTGTTTGTTTCTTGTGTGTGTCCTATTAAGCGTGTGGACTACCTCAGTGTGAGAGTCACATACAGCTGCACGCAGAGACACTTTTTACAGACTGTGTTCAGCATTGCATGTGCTGGTGTGTAATTGTGTGTGCATGTGCGCAGGAAATTAATGTAATGGTGTGTGTGTGTGTGTGTGTGTGTGTGTGTGTGTGTGTGTGTGTGTGTGTGTGTGTGTGTCATCAAATCATAAATATATTTAATGTGTGTTTGGTGTGACCACGTGTACCACGTATGTACATGATGTGGGTTTCATTGTCTGATGCAGTGTTTTCTACATGTTTGCCCCTGCAGGACGAGCCCTGCAGGCAGCCCCGCCCCTGCAGGACGAGCCCAGCTCCTGCAGCCCCGCCCCTGCAGGACGAGCCCTGTCCCTGCAGGACGAGCCCAGCTCCTGCAGCCCCGCCCCTGCAGGACGAGCCCTGTCCCCGCAGGATGAGCCCCGCCCCCGCAGGATGCCCCTGCAGGACGAGCCCCGCACCTGCAGGACGAGCCCCTGTCCCTGCAGGACTAGCCCCGCCCCTGCAGGACGAGCCCTGCTCCTGCGGCCCCGCCCCTGCAGGACGAGCCCCGCTCCTGCAGCCCCGCCCTTGCAGGACGAGCCCCGCCCCTGCAGGACGAGCCCTGCTCCTGCAGCCCCGCCCCTGCAGGACGAGCCCTGCTC
>CAAKHC010014958.1:0-44750 GCA_901007825.1 Macroramphosus scolopax
TGAAAAGGGATTCGGGGGACCTAATCGGGTGCTTCACTGTAACCATAGCCTACACCATTGATTATAGCCCACTGATATAAACTGTATCAACCTAAACGTATTCCGTAATGACTTAACTATTCGCCACTAACGTATCTTCACTGAGTTGTTTTGCCTTACCTTTATTTAGCCATGCAAGGCACGGTGGTGGTCCTGCAGATGTTGTAGTAAATTAGAAGTGTCTGATCCTTTTGCAGCAACGCAAGTTTTGCAAAACCGTGATCCAGTATCTTGAATGAAGCCTTCGGCATCTTTTGGACAGCCGTCGTAGTCCCATACCGCCGCCTTAAGCGTTTCTTGCGGGGATATAAAGCGTTGTCTCGTTGTTGTTCTGCCATAGTCGTGCAGCATCCTCTGGTAGAACAGCTGATAGTTTGAGTTTGTCGCGTGTTACATTGTTTTGGCTCCGTGCAAGTCGCGCTAACTAGCTTTACCTCTGGTAGCTACGTTTTTTTGGAATGTCAACAAACACATGGTGTTGGGGGGCCTCCACGATTTATTAATAGTGACATTTCACACCGCGGTTAATAGTCAAACCGGTTAACCATGACATCCCTAGTGCCAGGTAGGACCAAACTTCTACTTCTTGTCGTCTTAGAAGCCTTCAAACTTACTGAGCTGCATGTAGAACCAAACACAGATATGTTTGGTGGTCTAACCCTCTGCTCCCTCTGCCTCTGTCAGCAGATGACAAGGACAGGACTGTGTTCCCCCTGTGTCCTGACACCCCCCTGTCCCCCACCTGCCTGCTGTCCCTCAGCCAGAGTCAGATCAGCTCTGCTGTCAGTCTTCTGGAGTTTTACTGCCACAAACACGACTGTTTTCCACCTGAGTACCAGCTGTTCTCCACACCTGGACATGGAGGAAGTCTGCTGCTCATCTACAAGGTGCTTCACTTCCTCCGCTGGTGACCGCGATGACACAACACTGCTACTACGTGAGCTTCTTATCTATTGTGTGCGTGTGTGTAGGTGGTGATCCTGTCGATACAAAGGACTTTCATACCAAGCAAGTTGTGTTTGTCGCTGGATGAAGCCAAAGAGCTGGCTGCATGGAACACTCTGCAGAACCTGGGTACTACGCACCCACGCACCCACACTCATTACCAGAAAATGAAAGGCCTTATCTCTGTTTCCTCACTTCCAGGTTTGCCCTCTCTGTGCGGAGCTTCCTGCAAGGCCGGAAAGGCGCCATTTTAGTTCACTACCGTTCCTTCAGACTGAAAGAGTGTTCAGGTCTCTCCAACAGTTTCATCCCTCTTTTATATAATATGGTTTAATAAGGTTTAATATGTCAGAGGAGGAATTCTGTTTTTAATTCTAAATTTAAGTTATTCGTTACCTGCTTTTCTGTCGTTTCTGCATTTGGATCCACCTGCCTCCAAAAATCTTTACATTATCAGACAGTCGATCCAGTTCAGTTCCTTTTCTTAACAATTTAGCCGTGGCCATGTTCCACTACTGTTTCCAAATTCAAGATATAAACTTGCTTTGGCACTTTAACTTCTTTCACTCTCGCCACGGCCTTTATCTAGAATCGGTCCAAAGATGGCTCGTCATTTCAGGTGGCTCTTAACAGATGTTCAAGTCTCCCCTTTTCTTATAAGAAATGAGCCTACAGGCCGGGGGGGCTGTTTAAGCCATGGCTTCATCAATAATGTTCATTAACTTAATTTTTCCTCTTCTTCCACATACTATCTACATAAAATGTTTAAATATCCAATATTCAGCTATTTAAGGATTTTTTTGTTTTCTTCCTGCCTTTTTCTTCCATCTCAACTTTGTTAATTCAGGGCTTCAGCAGTTTTCATTCAGCAAACAGCATTCACATTGCAATTTCTTCCGAAATTGCCGGTTCTAGTTGTACTATAGGTATACTATAAATCCAAAAAACTCAATCTCATAATCAAACTCTTGTCATGCTTAGTGACAAACTGATTGGAGGAAATGTTTCAGGGGCCTTTAATATAACAGTAGGACGATGTCACTCACAGACTGTGAATCCTTGCTGTTGTCTCGAGATCGGTTCTTGGCCAGTCTCTTCTTCTTCTTGTGAAGGGGACGCGATTCGAGGATCATCTCCTCAAGCTCGAAAGTGGGGTCGCAGTGGAGGCGCCCCTTCTGCAGGATGGAGATGAACAGGAGAGAATGAGAAACAGAAACAGACAAACGATCATAAATCAGCTGTGGTGTACAGCCACAGAGTGCATAAGCAGAGCTGATTGTACTGCAAATCACACATGAATAGTTAAATGCATGTGCAAACACACTGTAGAGACACACCACAAGAAGGCTACGTTCACGTTCCTTTGCATTATTTAGTTGTTACACAAACTCATTATGCACAGCAAACAGAGTTCCTGTGTTCGCTTTTAGGTGTTTATTGTATGGGTGTGTATACATTAGTGTGTGTTGATATGTGATCACTTCACACTCACATTAGGAACAAATCCTGCATCCATCTTCTTCTCGTACACGGCGTCCCAGTTGATGTCAGCGAGGTAAGGCGACGTCTGCATGTCAGACAGGCTGGAGAAACGATGCTCTGGGTTCACCGTCAGTAGCTGGTGGACAGGGACACACATATATACGCACGCACGCACAAACACACACACAGAGTCACCTACATCATGTCACCTTCCAAGTTGCAGTATCACCTTCACAACTTCTCTCCTCTCTCATAGACAGGCTGAAATTCCGGTCGAATAACACAAATCAGTGGGATGGCTTCTTTCCTTTATTATTGTCATAACAAGGAGACAAAAAAAGAGGCATGGCCAGTGTGTGTGTGGCGAGGTTAGTAAGTCATAACAAGGAGACAAAAATATTCCATTAAATATGTACTACTTCCTTGTTTCCCTTAAAGAACTCTACCATTAAAACTTCTATATTTGATATTTAAATATTTAGTAGTGAATCCACATTATAAATTGAGACTGGAGGATAACACTGCAGCTCCCTAAAAGCAAAGCCAAAAGATCTCAATCGCTGCCTCGTGTCTGGATGGTTTAGGTCATTAATCCCTTCCGAATCTAAAATCGTCCAAGTGTTCATTCTGAATTCCGATACATTTCTTCAATTAGTTAGTTGATGTTATAAAAAGGGGATGTGACATTGTGATTGACAGCAGCTCTAAGTAAAGTACTGGTTGTCGGGGAGGCATTAACAGACTTCTGTTTGGGAATTATATGGAAGAACTTTGATAGGAGATGTAACACCAGTTGAGTTGTTCTGTAGTAAACAGATCATGTGATGGAGGGTGGCAGGACCCCAATACCGCAGCTCCATCATGCCAAGACAAATGGCATGATGGAGCTGCATAAAGCACAAGATGGCAGAGCCACGTCACAGGGATATGTTGGCTGACATGTTGATGTCCATCTTCACATACAGTCTAGTCTGCATTCACTCTAAATCAAACTTTAGCTTAATGCGTTTCACAAATTAACAATACAACATAATAAAAAATAATACGATGAATTTGAGCATGACATGTTCATTATCACCTAATGCTAATAAACAATAATTAATTGTCATAAACGGAAGATAAAGAGGTCAATTCCACAAAAGTTTACGAATGAAAAAAAAATGTGCATCTTATTCAAAAAGTCTGAAATAATGTAAATCATACTGAATACAACAATTCAATTTTTCTCTTTGATTTCATTAATAGTGATGCTGCCGTGTTGTGTAATTAATTGGGGACTGGCCTATTTCTTTAAACATAATTATCTTCCTTGATTGTCCCTGTAAGCTGAGGGGGGGGTCATTGTTCCAAATAATTTGAAGCTCATACCAACAGGGGGCACTGTTAATCAAATCAGTCCCTCATGAGGGATGAATCTAAATGGTTGCACCCGTGCAGATAGATGAACACCCAACATTAGTGTAATCACTTCTTCCAGAGAAGAAAGAAAACCAGATACAGTTGAACGGACTACCATCTGTTTGAATTCTTCACCTCAGGGTAAACGTTAGAAATGGTAATAGGATGTGGCTTTTGTTGTCATGTTAACTCTCCTTCTGTGCTTCACTTTCCTGTCTTTGGTCACAGGCTGATTCTGTTTCCTCCTGCAGGGCTGATTTTGTCTGTCTCGCTGGAGACCAGACATGGTAATCGATCAGCAACAGAGCGGAAGAGACCAACACTCCGTCCAGAACGCAGACACATACCGCATGCACGCACTCATGCTCACGCACACACTGCCAAAAAAATATCCTCATTAACCAGCCACAGTTTTTCATATTCCCTCCAAAGCTCTTGGCTTAAAATGAGTGGTGAGGTACTGCCAGAGGGGATGAGATAAACTGTTTCCTGAACAGGTAGGAATATCATTACAGGGAATAGGATTCCTGATTCAAGAAAGTGTGAAACCGATTTAGTTCCGTTTGACGCAAAGGGAATTATCTCATCAAACTGGCAGAGTTTCACTTGTAAGCACATTTTTAAACTTCAATACGAGGCTAAGTTTCTTGTTCGGATTGCACATTGTGAGTGTATTCATAATAAGCATAAGCTCTTCTCTCACTCCCTCTGTTTCAGTGCCTCCAACCCTCAGATTCCCATCTGCCATTTTTCATCTCCTTTGCCCCGAGGGTCTGCCCATCCTGCCTCCCTCCAGCTCCAGTCCCCCTACCTGCATCCTCCTTTCCTGGGGCTTGAGTGCATTTATGCTGCAATATACTGTATACCCTGACACCACCTCTATATCCCTGTTCTCCTTCCCTTCCGATCCTCCTTTCAGGTAAGACCATCTGTGTCAGGTTCACTTCACTTTGATTTTACTTGATCAGAAATGTAACCTCAACATAAATATGTGCCATATACAGACGTATGTCTTGTGAAAATAGATTATGAAGTCTCTAGAGGTACAACAAATCCACATGAAGTCCATCCAGCTACATGAAACATGAGCTGAAAGTTCCCCACTCACCTTCCTCAAGAGAGAAACGAGGTCCTTTGGCCAGGCCGGGCTGTACTGGACACTGACTGTACTGAAGAGCTGGATCAGAGACTCCACTGAGTTACTGGCATGGATGTCGTAAGGCCTCTGTGATAACCAAAAGATGAAAAGGAAGAAGAGCAAGAAGGGTTGATGACTGCAGGTAAGTAAACCTAATTATTTGAAGACTCCAGCACCAATCATGCCTCACCCATCCCCGCAGCACTTCGAAGGCTGTCACCCCGAGTGACCACCAGTCCACGTCGAAGGCGTAGCCCGTCCCTCCACTTATAAAGGACTGGAAGATCTCTGGGGCTGAAAGCACATGAAGGGAAACACTTTTGGGTTACTTTGTGTTTTTGTGCAAGATACCAACAGAAAGTATTAATTATCTCCCAGATGTGTGATGTAATATCAAACTTTTTTTGCTTCAGCTTTCCACAAATAAACACATAATCTGATG
The DNA here is from genome assembly GCA_901007825.1 of Macroramphosus scolopax. Lineage (NCBI taxonomy): Eukaryota > Metazoa > Chordata > Actinopteri > Syngnathiformes > Centriscidae > Macroramphosus > Macroramphosus scolopax. The sequence continues at coordinate 5,445 of CAAKHC010014958.1, forward strand.
ATTAGATGATGAGGAAACCTGTTAAAAAAATCTGACATCTGAGTCTAGCACCTTCTGGCAGGAGTTCCAGAATGACACAAAGCGTGCATCTACTACTGTATCAACCTGTAACATGTTTACACTACATCATCATGCTGAGGTTGTTAGCGACCTAACAAAAGGAAACAAGCAGTGGGTTCGTACAAACTGAACTTCGTTGTAGCTTTGTTGCCGATAAGACTGTTTATTTGGCAAAAGCAGTCAGACCTGCCTGATGGCACGAGCCCTGCTGGATGAGGTTGTGATGTAGCTGCAAAACAAATTACCCATGTACGGCTTGGTTCCAGCTAAGGCTGTGGCTCTCTCCCCATCCTTTATAATTGTCGCTATGTTGAAGTCTGTCAGGTGAGCGTGACCTGAGGAGAAACAACCACAAAACCCATCACGACTTAAAGTTTGAAAAAGATCTATTTAGTACAAAAATGAAATATGTACGAAGAAAACCAAAGAAGACCAAATTGTGACAAGTCATTGACCTGGACCGTTTTGTCCTTGTTGTTTTGGCACACACACCCCTGACTCCTCTGACTTTCTTACAGTTGTGACTCATTAGCGGCCTGTAGGCTCATTTCTGAGTCACAACGGACTTACTGCTGTTTGTACACACTCACACTCCAACTACCTCAGAGTCATCCTGATTAAACTCATTCTCAATGGGTGGATATACACTTAATGACTGTACGTACAGGTACATATTAAAGATGTGATATGCAGAATTCCTGAAGCAGCTAGCATTGGTCCGTCCAAAGGAGTCGACCCTAACTGTCATTGTACTGCTGCAAAAGAACAATGACACAACCTCGTAATTAAACACACAACGTCTTACTGCCCTGAGACACCAGCTTGTTCCACGATAACAGCTTTCAACTGATTCAGAGAAACATATGATTAGACTCCACCTAACGATCAATGGAACAAATACTGAGAAGGTGCTGAGACTCACACCTGGCTCATTTGGAGCAGTTGTCTCGTTTCCTCGCGGTGATCAGCATCACAGCAATCACACTCGCCAGAAAAAACACCGGGGCTTTGATTGCCAAGAAAAGCTGGTCTCTGCTCCCATTTGAACCCTGGAGCTGTTTGTTTAGTTGTGGCGTGAAAATTACAGAGAACTCCACAACACAAACAGTATTACAATACGTGTTTGTGTTCCATTGATTATTTGACATTGATCTGGGATGTTTTCATCGTGTGAGTAGTAGAAATAACGTGAGTAGTGTCTGACAGGGTTTTTTTTAATTTGCAAGTGGGCTCATATAATAGTCTTCTATTTGAAATCCTTACATCACCGTGAGACGGCAGTAATGTCAGTGAAGGAGATTTCAGACACAGTGCTTATCTCCCTGAGGCGAAGGCTTTCTGACCAATGAGGGAACAGTTTGCATCCTTACCTTGCTCATCCAACAGGATATTGTCTGGCTTGACATCTCTAAAGGAGACAAACACATCACAAAGGGATTGTCACATAAATAGCCTCAAGTTATTTAGTCATAAACCTCCGTGTGCACACACTTCTACTGAACTGCTGCTGTTCATACGAACGTGTTGGGTTTAAGGTATGTGATCACCTCAATGACTATATTTCTGTTACACTCTGTGAAACAAGTGATTTTAGTTCAGTGATGTTATACAGTAAGTGTGAAGTCAATCAAGCTAATGTAAGTGAGAATTACTTGTTCAACATGTTCAATGTGTGAACGTGTCTGCCGGTGAAACGTCGACAGGGATAAAACTATCAGGTCACGTATGCAGCGTATCCATTCAGACACACTCACACTCTTGCACACACAGATCTCTACATTTTGAAGCCACTTCAAGCCCTCCACAGGTAATTAACACAGTGTTCAGGGCTTATTTCATTATGAAGCTGGCGTGGAGAAGACACACGGTCAGGAGATAACGTCCACACACTCGACGTGTTCACTGGCTGTACAACACAAAACCGATGCTAATGTCATCTGCCAACTATCTTGCAGGGGAGTGGTGGTGGTGTGAGGGTCTGGGGGTGGGGCGAGAGGTGGGGCTGCAGTACAAGGCTGAGGGGGAAATAAACACGCCAGCTACGACAACATGTCAATTTGTTTGATGAAGCAAATTACACTTAATTCATTTTGAAGCAAACTGAGAAACACCAACTTAAAACAGCATGTCGAGTTAATTCTCATTTCATACAGAAGCAAACATCCAGCGTGAGGGGACCTAGAGAAGAGAAGAGAAGAGAAGAGAAGAGAAGAGAAGAGAAGAGAAGAGAAGAGAAGAGAAGAGAAGAGAAGAGAAGAGGGACTCTCCACTTTTACTTTCCTTCCTCTCATAGGACTAATTTTACCTCCTTGGGCATGGTGGCAGCAGCTGACTGTTGCTAGGAGACTAGAGACCCTTCTGCCTTCAGTTGGTGCAACTAAATAATTGTATGGTGCTCTCCTGTCAAAAACTTACAGGGTGGAACAAAATTGTAGAGCTTGGGATGGCCATGGATTTGCAGGGATTGGATTACGGCTCGGAGAGCAGACAATTGTGTCAAAGACAGAACAGCTGATGTACAGGAGACGGTGAAGAAGCAGAAAAATAACCTCTTTCTATTGGCAGGATGGAAATGCACATCATAGAAGTACAACTACATCCTCGAAAAAAGAAGTCTGTCATGAAGCGAAATGTAGGACTGTTAACAACAGAGCAACACACAAACGCACGCACACTGTATTTTTGTTTAAAAGAGCGCATGAAGCCCAAATGAATGTTTGAACAAGTTTCAAACTGTTTCGTGCCATCTGTGGCTCGGAATCTGCGGTCTGCAGGGATCCAGCTCTTTCACTTGCTCGGACTGCACGGACAATTAATGCTGCACTCAGCATATTTGGACAAAAGCTGTGGGCAGCAGATCCCCCCACGGTGGAAGATGACGGATGATAACAATTACAGGAACACTTATGATCCATGTTAAGATAAGAGGTGAAAACATGCCTGTAAATGTCTTTCTCCGTGGGAAACTTAATATTTGAAAAGCCTGTTTGCACAAGACTTATGTGGTTAATAAGTTTATTTTATGTTACATCTTAATCACTATTACAACATGTTTCAATTTGTTAGGCTGGTTTCTCAACAGCAGGACACATTTTTGCTCACTCTAGATAAACGGTACCATAAAATAAAAACATGAATAAGCCTTTCTGCCATCATTTCCAGGGGGGTGCAGGTCACTACAGCGTCCTCTGGAAGGGTAATGGTATGGATCCTAAGCGCTAAGGTGGAAGGGGAATTAGGTGAGTCACCAGGACATGATAACAGTGGGTGTAAGAATATAAATCTGTACTGAGACACTCGTCATTTTTACAGGCCAAAGAAACTGCATATGAAGTTCATTAGAAAGACACAGTGACTTTGTGATAAACTAAGACTGCTTACACAAAGGAAATGAATTATTACAGATTTCCTTCTGGAATAGAGATGAGGAGAAATGCATGATGTCGAGGAAAAGTTGCTGAACTTTTAATAAAATGTAGAATGCCGTATAAGTTCCGGTCTGTAGAGTCAATAATTAAATTCATAAAGAACCAATAATATTGTTGCGAGCAGGGGAAGCAGAACTTTAATTAGGCCTCATGAAAAAGGCCTCTGGAATACTAAAACCTTGTTTCCAGCGGGGCTGGTTGTGTCGCGCTGCAGCTGCGTTGTGGTTGTTTCTGTCTCCCACACGGCTCGATACCCCGACGGCAGCGGTTCAGAAGTGGAGCATTAGAGCATTTTGTCTGCCTGCGTTTGTTAAAGTGCTGATATGCTTTTTCCTTGATTTTTCTGCTTCTACCACGGATAAGAAAGCAGCATAGTTAAGGGCCTGTGGCCACATTGCTTCTTTCTTCAGTTGTTCCCAATGAGGAATGAGCGACCACCAAGCAGCCAGTGTCTGTTTAATTAGAGCCCCGTCTCTCTTGCACGGCTGCTCCGAACGCTTCTGGTTGACAATTCAAGAACTTTCAGGAAAGGGCTGCTGTAGCTCTTCTTCAGGGAGCCAATCATATCATAGATGCAGCAGACAAAACGTGGCATGCACCGGCCTCCATCCTACAGTAGCAGGAGACACTAAACTGATCAAAACAATTCCAAACCTGTAGTCAGGTGTGCAGCATTAAATGATGTCTAGTTTTGTCTGTTGTAATTGTGTTTATAATTCCCATGACAAACTGCTCTGACTCTGAATCGTGGAATAAAAACATCACAGCCAGGACGCGGTGCAGCAGGCCCCAGTCGCATCAACACACGACGGGACGGACACAATACGAACGGAGCACCACTGTGTTCTGCCGTGCAAAGCTGTATTATGCGGTACTTTTAAATGAATGATTGATCAATTTTATTTATTTATTGCGAAGCCCTTTTCTTGTAGTAACACACAAACAGAGGATTGTGACCCGACTCCCTCAATGCTTCCATCAGAGTTGTTTCCAGACGCAGCAGTTGTCAGTGAAACAGCTCTGATAAACAAACTGTATTTGACCTGCCCAGCACCGAACAGACAGACAAAGATACTGAGTAGGAAATAAAGGAGTTCTTGGAAAAGTTTAAGGCAGAGTAAACAGCCAAATGAATGTTATTGCTGCATGTTTGCTACCAAATGTATCATATCTACTTAATCTCTTAATAACTTGTGAATGTTGAGTTTACAGCTTGTTTAGTTTCCCTCTGTGTCTTTGGCTTCACTTCTTGATTTCTACATATTTGAGAAATACTTAGCAATGGTCTTCTCTTGTCGTTCCTACTTTATCTTCATGAGTAAAGAATTAGAAGCTACGCTTAGGACCAGAGGCTCAGAAACTGCAGGAGGCTTGGAATTAAATACACGCATGTACGTATACCTATGGATGATGTGCTGGCCCTGAAGGTAGTCGAGCGCCAGCGCCATCTCACAGAGGTAGAGTTTGACAGCGTCCTCGCTGAACTGGACACTCTGCTGCAGGTGGTACCGAATGTCTCCCCCTAGCAGGAGGTCCACCACCATGAACATGTCCTCCTCATCCTGGAATGAGTACCTGGGAAGAGGTTGCAGTAGGGGGGGGGGGACGACACAGCAATGTCACTGTCCAGTTTTAAAAGGAAACATGCTGTAAAAGCAAAGGCAAAGCCAGAGGATACAGACGACACATATACAGTAAAGGGGATTGTATCCTCTTGAAGAAAGCATGCAGTCCACACATTACAACGCACGTGCAAAGCTTACATGGTAAACATGTGAACACACAAATGCACACAACAAAAATCATGGCAACATTTTTATATATATATATCTCAGCCTTGGTGTGAAACAAATATATTTGGATCTGCATCCTTAATGCACAGTAATGCATGCCAGGGTCTGCTTGTGTTTATGTATGACTCTGCCTTCCCCGACAAGCTCACAACATGCACTTTTCACAGCAATACATTAACAGCCATCATTATCCTAATAACATGCCACTTATTTGAGTGAATGCAAAAAGAGGAAGTTGCTGTCAAATTAAAGCTTGAATACAGCCGATCGTTACTTGATGTGACTTAATTGGAGGCTGCTCATTGTCCCCTGAACATGTCTGTCAATCAGGCTTACTGATCATGCACATCAAATTAAAACAGCCCCCCAGTGATCTGAGTGGGGATTCACACAACACTCCACACCTCAGTTTCTGCCCAACACCAAACATTAAGTCACACGGGTAAACAAATTGTTTACAACAGATTCTAATTTGTTATCTACAAATAAAATAAAGGGAGCATAATATCTTGATCAGCCGGCCGTGTTACTGCGCAGTGGAGGAGACAAAACAAACTAAGCCTCTGTGTTTTCTACTAAGAAACTGCATTTAAGGGGTTTGTTTCTGAGCACATTCTTTACTTTCCCATTAAAGATGTGAGGTGGTTTAACCTCTTTTTATAGCTGCAGGTTCAGGTGCAATTTCCTGTTTGTCTGTGTGGGAAATGTGGGCCATGTTTGCTGCAGAGGGAAAATCGTTTCATTGCGTCCACAGAGTTGTGGTTCATCTGCAGAGAAAAGCCCATTTAAAGCACTGTTGGGTCTTTCTTTTCTACTAAATCAGAGTTTCAGGATAGCTCAGTGATAATCAACAGATTGAGCATTTGCATTAAATGATGAGCCTTGTTGCATAATTGCAATTATAAAAAACAAAACATTTAAAGACCAAAATTTGTATTGACGTTAAAAAGTTTCTTGTTAAAGATGACTCCCTGTCCTCTTTCTCATCGGACACCAGGCCACTAATGCAGGGGCAGTCCTGGATCCTGCAGCAGGAAGTGAACATCAGACACATTAAACACACTCATTAAACAAACTGGACCCTTCAGAGAATCAGCTCCACTATAAAAACAGAGAGTGGCCTCAGCAGATGGCTGACCCCAGGATGTTGTTTGACTTTGGCAGCGATGCCTCACTGTCACCATTTACAACCTCATTGTCACAGTCTGATTCCCCGTACGCAGTTGACGGAGGAGCTTCCTCTGCGGTGGCCCTCGCTGTGAGAGTGTTCTACAAAACGGTCTTCCCGATCCACCGCCGAAATATCTGGGCTCCCTAAGTGATGCGGCAGCGGCTCCGTCTAGTTGTCATTTCCTTCCCCGCCTTCACGGTGATGACACAGAGATGTCAGATGCGGGCCGACAACTGGAGCATATGAAAGTTCTGGCGTTGACAAGCTTAGTCATCTTTAAGTCTCTTACCATAGATGGGACAGTAAAGAAACCCATTTCATAATTCACGCTTAATAAGAAGTCCATGAGAACAAATAAAGAACTCCTCTGTTTTCTAGGAGTAAAAAGGAATACTGGTAAAAGGTCCATTCAAATGGGTTTAGATCATATCAATAATGTCATTTTATATACTCCCTGGTGCTCCTCATGCTGAGAAATGAGCTCAATTTACTGAGCCGTGCATTTTAATGAGAGCAGAGAAGTTGCAGGTCAAATGCTTGGGTGCATGTGAACGCCTGGAAGACATCTGGAGTCTGAGGAGACTGTTCCTGTCCAAAACCAGGAGCAGGCCACTTGGCGAGGACCAGACCAAGCTGCAGCAGACACAGCAACTAAGTGAGGAAGGTTAGCTGGCCACAGTACAAGGAACAGGCTGATATATTCGGGCTACGATGACAAATGAGCGCAGGGAGGCAGGGAGCAAAGAGGTAGAGACGAGTTTTAAAGCCAAAGAAAAATAAGAGCTTTCGATTCTGTTGGACCGCAAAGTTTCTGTGGCCTACATAAAGTTGATGATATAGAGACGGGCTCGCTGGAACCGGCTGCATGACTCAAACACAAGACATCCGTGTGCTCCTCTGAGGATTCCTCCGACGATGGTGAGTGAGCACTGTCTCTCCTCTCAGCGCCTGAAGACACCTCACCTTCCCACTTTGAACGCCATGTCCTACAAAAACTTCTTCATTACAAGTAGTGAGTGGGGCGGTTTTACTAAGTCCTACAGCACAATAATCTATGAATGCCATATTAAACTCCTATACTGTTGGGAATTATTCCATATTTTTGCCTTTTAGGAGAATGATTTAAGGCTACACCCCCGCAGGGTGCTTGATATAACTGCTGACAGGGGGTGTGGAGGCTAATTTGTTCTACAGTCTCTGAAGGCCTCGTTCCATTCAGGCCTGAAATCAATATTCCTAATGGAGGCTGAACAGGACACAGCACATCCATCCTCCCCACTCCCCTCGCTCGCTTTGACTCTGATGAAGGAATGAACAATGAGAAGACAAACACCAGATCATCTCGACGACGCGTCTATTTTACAAACTTTATAACCCTCTCAGATGATCTCCAGGGACTTCGATTAAAGTCTAACTCTTTGATGAAAGTCTTATTAGCTTATCTACCCCCTTTTTCAGTAGCGCAAAGGCACATCTGGTCAAAATTCATAGATGCATCTCGGGGCCCGTGGGTAGAGCGGGTTATCCTGTTTGAGAGCGATCTGTTGTGATGCAATTCTTAAGGCGAAAACAGCTACTATACTCTGTAGACCAGGAGAAAAAATTCAGTGCTGCACTCTGATAATTGTTATATCAGGGCGGGAGGGAAGTAACCCCTGCACTTCGGGGGTTAAATATATGTGAGGGAAAGAAAAAGTCAGGGTCTTCTCATGCGTCGCACATCTTTGCAAGAATTTCAGTTGATTTGGTGTGAGCGGCAGATTCCTCCTCCTCCAAGGTAATCCACTGAATGTAACCTTGACTCCTACACATCATATCTATGCAACAATTACTGTGTGCCGCGAACTTCAGACATCAGCCCAGCTTAAGGCAGCCTTTACCCGGCTGATGGGATTCAGTGTGGGCTTTCACAAGGTTGCCTCCTAATGAACTTCCTCTGCAGCCACGGACCAAAGCTGTTCAAAAGCACAGGCGAGTCCACGATGCCTCCGTGAAACCGCTCCAAGACACCAAGTCTGTCCATGTGTATGTATGAGATTGATGAAAATCGCACAATTCTTCTTAGTCTGCGCATCTCGTTCTGAAACAAATCGATGCCGAATACGTTGTGAGCGCCGTCTTTCACACCCCTCTGTACTTGCTCTTCCTCTGTGTGATAAGCAGGAGTCACTACTTCCTCTGATAGCTCTTTGGTGTGATTTCCTGCATTCTCTCTGACTCCGGCTGACTGTGTCTTTGGCTCCCTCCTGGCTTTGTATCAACGAACAAAAAAAAACCACTCGTATCAAAGCTGGCGTTTCTCGCGACTTACATCACTTTTGTGCGTGCGTGTGTGAACAGGCAGATCACACATCCCCCAGCTGCTCAATCGCACACCCATTAATAATTTATTGAAGTGACCACATGCCAGAAACGGCAACGCTGTTTGACAAACCTAACGATACTGGCAGCGTTCTGATCTACTGGGTATTCATTGAACAACACACACATATGGCCATCTAATCGGGCCGGTAGTTGTTATACAGTCAGGTAGACGAGGGTACGATGAAGCAGAGTCCAAACCCATTACCCGCCCGGCTGAGATGCTGTCTCAAGCAGTCGCTTAATGATGCAGACAGCTTGTGCACTGCGCACAGGTACAACACATGACAGTGCTGTCGGACACAGACGTTGACAGAGCATCTGCATAAACCGGGGCTGAAATAATACAGGTACAAAACATTAACACAGCTGTCCAGGTTCAGCGTCGGTGCCTGCTAATCCAACAGACTGGTATAGTAACAGCTGCATATACACAGCTGCTTTGACGAGGCCTCCCTCTGGTCGTACGTTCTCTGGCAATGGCAACAGCCTGTTGAGGATGTGCCTTTGCCCCCTGCACCCCTCACTATGATGCTTTGTTTGTCACATAGATTTGACAGCTCCCCTATGGTTTTCAAGAGGGACAGTCAAATAGAAGCAGACAAGCAGAGGGAGGGACTGCTGTTGGGGAAAGATGTCTAAAGTCCCATTAACTTATTTGTTAATAAGTGCACTGCGGACGCTTTAGGGTAGGATGCATTGTTGCTCAGCAGTAGCCCACATGAGCCTTTATTTGGTAGATACTGGCAGGGTGCACACTTATATAACCTTTATAATATGAATTATTTCTGCCAGGAGCTTCATTCAGTCACGGCTGGGCTGCCAATGTAGCTTTAAGTGCAACAGAAATCCCTTACACAGTCGTTACCTCACAGATGACTGCAACACAATGAAGGAGACGACTTAGAATTTGGGGAACTGAGAGCTCCTGTGTCGGATAGGTAACTGTCAGTCGGTGTATTCTTTGTTGAGGAATCCGACTCGGTATTTGGGGAGTTGAATCAGTGTATACTTGACAGACGTTCCTGCTGCCATCACAATACGATGAAGGTAAAGGAAACGTTTGCCAATATTCAGCTACTGTTGCTATAAAACACAGTTAGCTCCGTACATTAGAAACTCAGACTGACTGTGGTGGATGTACGTTAAGGTTCGGCTCCACTGTATCACAGGAAAGTGGAAACATCTTATATCACTTGACATCAACACTAAAGGTGAGTGAGATGTGTTCTCTGTAAATGAATTATAGAGGTCAAAGGTGAGGATCCAATAAAGGGCGTGTAGATCATCCGGAGATCACGACACTATACTTTCGCGAGTGGATGTTTTCTAGTGGATCTTCTCTTTGTAGCAGACGTGAAAGCCGACAAAGGAGGCGTCAAGTGCGAAACTTTTCTGTTGCCACATGCATGAAATGATACAGTTTAGCATCTTTGTCACTAATGGGCATTTAAAATAGTTCTGGATGGCGCAGGAGAGCAGAGCAGCACATGGAAAACTAGAACACAGAAGGCTTTGGCAGCGTTACGCTCCTGCAGGGAACGACACTATACTTATACTTCTCTAGCAGGCAAAAATATCCTGTAGATTTAATCATTCACAACTTATTCATCTACTCATCATCTACACATAATCAATCAATCACGGTATGCGTGAAAAACTAAATATTGTGGGAGCAATTGCTGTGAGAAGATCATTCTACCAATTACTGGAGAGTTAAGTGCTTTGTGTAATATGCCATGAATGCCGTGCCAGGTCCCCAATTACATTTAGAAAAGTGTCCCTCTCGTAGATGAGCGTTAAATAATGAAAGCGGCTCCACTCTCCCACATATCAGACTCCAGGGAAGAGTGAGGTCATATCAAACCACAGTAATTATCAAAAGTGTGTTTCATGGGTTCACAGTCAAATTAATATCCCAAAATACTTCTCTTGTGTAAATTATTTGCAGGTTAACACTTACCTAATGGTTTCTGGAAGGAATGTAGAGACATTAAATGCATGCAACGCCTTAACCATGATATTCACAGAGAGTACATCTACTTCAGGTATCAGAGTACACATGCATTTCTCCACTCAGAGTCTGATTGGGTGAGTATACACAATGCACAAACAAGCGAAGCAGTGCAGGCCACATTTAAAGTGTAAAAACATAAGATAGTCACCAGAGATTTACTAAAAAAATATGTTCAATTTCCTGTAGGATCTCAAGCTCTCTAAAGACGTTTCGGACCTCATCTCTCTCGATGCACTGCTGTTTGTTCATGTACTTCATGGCGTACATCTTCTCTGTGTCCCTCTTTTGGACGATGCATACCTGCAGAGAGTGAGGACAGAATGAGGAGAGGAGGGAAGGGAGAGAGGGATGGGCAGAGCAAGACAAAGAAAGGGGGGGATTAAGAAGAGAAACAAATGTATAAATTATTAAGACTTAGTTTCGGTGTCTGTGGATTCTTAAAATAAAGAAACAAGATTAAGCTAACAATCAAAAATCCAATCATAGAAACAAACCGGCGGTGTGAAACATTTCATCACCTCTGAGATACCTAAGCAAAGTTTCAGCTGTAGAAAATTCAGCTTGGCTGCTATGCAAATTATTTTCTCTCCAAAATCAGCCCACAGCATCTCCCAGCTGTTGATTAATGCAATCGCTGGGATGGATTCTGTATCTGTATGCAGAGCATGTTAAAACGCAGATCAACTTTAATAAACTTCCTTTTCAAATGCAGACGTTTGTAGCAGAAACCACTTTCCAACAAGTCACCTCGTTATTTATTTATTGCAGGTTATGTGGGTTTGTCAGGCAGCGGCTGGTAAAGGTCAGGAGCAGGACGGAGCCCCGGAGAGGTCAGAGTCAATACAGTAGCATTACTCTCCTTACACAGACTGACGATGTGCTGGAAACATCTTCATTTGTTCTGAGGTGGAACCTTAAGATGGAAATACTTTTGCTATTGTTGAATCGGTGAACAGTGACATGATATGACGGATAGGTTCAAGTCCGAGTTTCGATCAAATGCTTACACTATATTTATGCTAAGTAAGGTCTCTATAATCATTCTGCCTGTACGGGGGACAACATTCGGAATATATGAATATCTTCAGCGGTCTGTGCTTTCCAAAATAATGACAGCATAGAACGGAAACAAGAGGCAGAATAAAATGGAAAACAACACTTTGGAACATCGAGTCTCTCGGTAACCCCTCTTTGATATCTTCTTGTTGCAGTTCATCATGCTTGAAATGTAGAGTGGAGTCGGAGGATGTCCCAAAATTATTGACTCGCAAGTCAGTGTACTGCAGTAGTTTTTCGGGGTCGGTCAGAAGTACCTATAGGAGCAGGTGCTACGGAGGTGCTACAGGGATGGTCGCTGTATCGGAGCACACACGTACAGCCAAAGAGCAGGTCGCCCTAAAAGGGCCTGCTGCTCCGACAGGGGGAATTGTGAAGTAACAAGCTTTATTTCTGCACAGTACCCATTAAGTGTGGTTGAATCAGATCCGTACTAAATCCAGCCGACCTTCAGAATGCAGTCCTGCACAGAAAGACGACTGTGGATTTCATCCTGCATCTTTCACAGTGTAGAAAAAGTGGACCATTCACTGCCAGTAGGAGAGAGGGATACAGTTCAACATATATACTGCAATGCATGTATGTTTTATACATTAAGACAGCTTGAAAGAAAAGTTATCCTTTAATGTGTCTTTGCAGCAGTCTGTAAAGGGTGATAACATCTAATGTGCATGCGTGCTGAACAAGGACGTCAACAATACTTAACACTGTCAGTAAAATGCTTAAGTTGGCCAGTGGAGAAGAAACTGCTCTGCAGCAAGACGCACAAACGTGTTAATTCTCGTTAACATGGGCGTGGATATGCTTATCAGTTTTTTTGGCAAGATTGTATGTGCATCACAATGATTTATGGTAGACTAGATATCACATCATTACTCATCCCTGTAATATTTCTAAAATATGTCAGGCTTGGTTCGAAGCTAATGTAGGGCGTTTAGATTATTGACCTCACTGCAATTTCCTTCCTAAACAGGATTTGTGTGCATGTGCACATTGTGAACATGAAATCCATGCAAATAAGAGTCCTGCAATGACCTAAATGTAGCACTTGACTTTCCTGTGAGGCATTAAGGGCTGAGAAGCCCAGTATTTCTGTTTCAGGCAGAAGGCTTGAGCTGGATTGGATTGTCTAACGAGGCGCAGGTCTCCACACTCCCCACAAAGATAGAACGCAGGCTGTTTTAACACAGCAGACTGGCCCAGATGCACTGCAGAAAACACCTATCTCAGCCTGTCTATTTAAAATTCCTTTAATTTTGAGTCATCTAAAAAGAGAGAACAAATTCCAATGGGATTTATCTCCTTTTTACCAGCACAGATGGGTGTTTGTGCACTGGCGCATCAGCTAGATTGAAATAAATTACTTAAAAAATAAGCTGTTGTCTGCCACATCCAAGCTATGTTTGTATCTGGAATCAAAGATTTTGAAATGGAGAAATGCTGCTGTAAAATAGATGTTCCAATTAGCCTGGTGGAGTAAATGAGGTGTCAAACTGGACATTATCAATGGTAACGGAAATCTATTGCTGCTACTTTCCCCCTCAAGCACAGAGCTCAGATGACTGCCAGGTCAGACTGGCCTCCCCCGTTTCCTCCATCTGGATCCCCTCCAAGTAGTGATTTACCCTGCTTCTGTCACTAACATTCGCCCATCACAGCTGTAATTCATCAAACATGTTCCTCCTCATGAAAACAATGTCTGAATAGACCATCAGCTAAGTCCTGACCCCTCCTAGTTCATGGTGCTACTAGCACGCAGCCTCCTAGACCTGCAAGGCACATACACAGATTACAATGACACTCAGAAAGTTTCAAGTGTATGCACCCAATGGCTGCAACCTTGAGTCCTTTAACATGCTTCAGTTTCTATTGCTAAGCTATGAAAATAGCAAAAAGAAATACATTTATTCTCATGTAACTTAACGATCAAAACATATCTACAGAGAACACCGATTATTTTGAAGTTGGAATCTAAAAAACCCTCAGAGGATTTTGAGTCCTCCTATCATTCCAATCCATACCTCGTATTTAGACTTCTTTCATAGCCCTCAGCATGATAACACAGCTCCAGGCCCTCCCTTATCCCATCTCCCTTGTTGAGCTCAACAAAGACCCAGTTTCTCTTTGCTCTCAGCATGGCCAGTCTGTACCATCTGCACCGAGCTTGAGGAAAGTTGAAATAGACTCCTTCAAATCCTGCAAACAAGACTTTGACAGGTCCTTGTTTATTTCACTGTAAAGACAAATAATATGTCCCGAATGTACGCATGAAACAGTTACGGTCCGCTCAATAAACCATGCTCAGATTTAGAATCATAAATGCTAAGGAGGTCATGTTTTGTCTTGACCTGCACTGGTTTGTCCGTCTGTTAGCAGGATTAAATGAAAAACACTCGGCTGATTTTCACAGAACGTATTAGAGGGGTGCAGCATGGGCCAACGAAGAAACCATTACATTTTGCGGCATCAGCAGAAAACTGAATTCACTTACGTTATTGTTGGCGGAGGTCCTTGCTGTGCGAGTGCCCGTCTGTCAAAATGATTACACAAAAACTAGCCCCTCCTGATTGGGACTACCAACAGAGGCTTTCACCGCACGCTGACACAGCACGCCTAGTCGTTCAAAACAACACTGACGAATCGATGAACCTCTGGACAAACCCTAGTGACAGAGGAGTCACCTGTAGCCTTCCGCTCGACGAGCGACAGACACACCTCTACTGCAACTTCAGCAGTGAGACGGAGCGGAACATTCAGTCCACAAGGCAGCTCAAAGACGTGAAATAACTTTTCCAAATGTATTCAGATCATATGATGATATCAGTTGTGGAATTCAATATGAGGCTTTGCAGAGCTCTGCAGTCTCCGAGTGCATTTCTAGTCATCATTAAAACTGTTTGATTACAGCGCTAGAACCAACCAATGTTAGCAACAGTGTCCCAAACTCATGGGACCACAATGCAGCTTTTAGAAAAGTACATAAATTAGTTCCACTGTTGCATTATCCATTTAAAGTAAACTTCATGATACAGCTGATAGTTATTGCTTGTTGAATAACTTTTTATACTAAATAATACATGCTAATGAATGTATAATATATGTATTTATGCACGTTCTTAGTCTTTAGTACGATCCGGTGCCCATCATCAGCTTCCGTCTTTCTCATCCTGATAACACTACACGGTCGCTGTAATGACTCCAAATGAAGACTTATTTATGTTTATTATTGCTATTACCCCTTTTGTACTGTAACTAATATTGTGTGAATGCCTGCCAGCCCCCCGTTCAATATCCATCGTCAGCATCATCTTCAATGTCAGCGTTCTTTTCGTTCCTTTTCTTTATTGGTATTCAACCAGTGACACTCATGTATGAAGCTGCCCTGTTTGAATGAAGCTTGTTGCTCCAAGAGGCCCTTTTTCAAATCAAATGTTCCTCAATGAAGTTCAAGCCGGTAAGTCGGACGTTTATATTTCATTTCATTTGCAATGGATACGTGATTTCCTGATCATATGTCCTTGTATTGCTGACCATATTCCCCGTGTTCCGCTGCTCATCCTCGTGCGTTCAACCTCTGGCACGCATAGCTATTTTTAGATCATCTTTATTAATTGTGAGCAGCTGTGTAAAATGTAAAACCAATCAGATATCTCACCGACAATCATCTCGCAGGAGCTCCATCTTATCTGGAATCCTCGGGAGCCGGTCAGTTGAGCGAAACGATGTTTTTCAAAAGGACTTATTCATATATTCATAGAGCATATTAGCAATTCAATGTATTAGATCGGTTTGGTATGGAGAAGGAAAAAGTAACAATTTTGAGGAGAGAGGTGCGAGGCAGAATGTCTCGAAGGCTATTTGCATATGAATTCAGGCATTTCCACCCGGTTTGATCGGTTCAGATGGAAGATTTAGGCGATTGCTGTGATGTGCTGGAGCAGGAACGAGGCACCAACTGAGTGACGGCTCCTGAGATGAATCTCTCTGAGCTGGAATGGTCACAAATGGGTCCCTAATTAATTCTGCAGCAGTATCTCCAAAATGCTAATGGTCAGCTTGATCCAAGCATATATTACCCTGCTGGTTTCCATTGTTAAATTTGCATTTAGGAACACCTGCTATTCAGACTCTCCTCGAGTATTTGTCAGAGATAAAGGTCGTTTGTTTGCCAAGAGGCAGGTTGGGAGCAAAGGGGCGAGTCCAAAGATGGTGCCAGATCTCTCTGAGGGCTCGCTGGCGCCATGTGCTGCATCTGGTGAAAAGAGCCGGCTAATAAATGTTCAGACCGCAGTACAAAAGAGTTGTCCAACCATGGAACTCATGGTGCTTTCCACTGGGACACTTGAAGAATAAGGCTGTCAGAGATATTCTACGTGCCATTAGTATCAGCAAATCCTCAGACACACCGGAGGTGTGTGGGTGAGATTTGGGGAGGTTACCTCCTGTCGAAACTTTGACAAGCTGAAGATGCTGAATGTTCTTCATATCAAGTACATGCGGATGCTGATCTAAATCTTTGAGTTGACAATGGAAACATGGCTGAGGAAGTAAGCCTCCTCAACATGAACGTAGAAGGCGTTGAGGAGTTATATTCAGGCTAAAGTCTTCAGAAAACACCCACTTAGGATGAACATTTTTAAATATTGATCAAAAATATATAGCTTCATTTCCTAAATGCTCAAATGCTGCAGCTCTTTAGGTGCTGCATTCACTTTACCATAACATTTTAATGGAACACTCAATGGGACCGGATGAGGAGGAAAACTGGAAGCACAGGTGTTCTGACCAGCTGTATATACATGCAGCGCGAGTATAACTTGCTATTACGATCCAGGTGACAACGATGTGCTGTCAGGCTGCCAGTCCTATTCAACAGGGAGCTTGATTGTGGCGCGGCAAATGAGCAAAATTCAATTGAAATGGGAAAAAGGGGCCGTTCACATCGGCTGTATCGAGGGTTTATATCCCAAATTCCACATTTGTGTCCAGCAGTGGGACGACGACCGTTCTGGCCTGGGGTGAGATGCTGTCACAGCTCTGGCTGTAATCTCTTACCACCAGCTGGACATCGCACCTGTTTTCACTGCTCCTCAAGAGAGCTTTTTAGAAGGGCAGCGCACACGCACCCACTCGCACACAGGCAAGACACATCGATTATCTATGTACAGCGTTAGAAGTGTGGTGTTATTTGATGAGAAGGAATTCAAAGGCGAGGACGGGGGAACGTGGGCCCACGCTACACATGAGAGCATCTGTATGTGCGTCTCATCAGTACCCTCAAACACGTGCGCCCAGAGAAACCCACCTTTGCATCACAACAGCTCATTTTTAATAGTTTTGGGCTCTGAAGCATGAAACTAACTTTGTTTTGCTGCAGCACAATCATTGTTTAATCAGTGCTGGGGAAGAAGAACGTCAGTAATAATGAGGAGCTCAGGGGGGCTGTTACCTGCAGTTAATCTCCATAGGGTCAGCCAGCACGGCTGGCAGGCACAAAGACACGTTCCTGCAATTCAACAGCACATTTAAACAGCACTTCTAAATAAAGCCAGCACAGCTATTGACCCATATAAACTTCTGTGGAGCCCTGATGAGGCAATACCAGCAGCAGGTAAAGAATACCAATGGTGGGTCCTCCAGGCCTGCTGATGTTTGCAGCTGTCGATGTTTGAAAGCAGCCCTGATCCAATTAATAGGTAATCTTTAATAATCCAGTACGGGTGAATGGTTAAGAACTTCTAGATTATAAAAGTAAGGGAGAAATAGTTTCTGAAAGTGAATGTTGGGGTCGAACTAAATATTGATATTATGATGTGCTGCAACATTTCTTCTAGCTTCCACCGGCGCTACATATCAATAATTAAATTTATAGCAGGTGGCATTGTAAACACATTCCCCTGTCGCTATTTGATTTAACCGTAGTGATTTCAACAGAGATACTTGTGGTGGCAATTATCCAGAAGTAACCTGCAATGTTGTTAAAAACCAATGAAGAGCGACGCGGAGACGAGAGAGGGGGCGACGGGCGACAGCAGGGGAAAACAACAGACACGCAATTTGGGCTTCGTCGGCATTCAAAACAAGTTTGATGGGGGAAAAAAAATCGATAAAGAATACACCAGTGCAAGAACTGTCTTGTGCAAATTAAGTACATTGGTCACACAATGAACATGCGTACATGCACAACTTCTTCTCAGTCAACAATGAAGACACTATTTCAAGCAAAGTATTACATGTTTTACCCTCGGATCACATGCGTATCAGAGGCTCTAAGCTATATATGACTGTGCACTTTGTTGTACTGTCTTTTCTCAGTTGTGAAGTTCTGTGACTGTTACATTATTCCTGCTGGTGTGGAAGGTGTGGAAAATAAACTGGAGCCATAAGACTGACTAGCCTGCAGGCAAGGGCCTCAAACGAGGTTCACAATGGGAAACCAGGAAGATCATTAGTCCCCTTTAATAATGTTTCATCCATCTTAGAAGAGGCGTGACCTCCTTGCAGAACACTACCATGTTACTCATGGCTTAAGCAGAAATACGAGTTAACAGGTCAGAGTGTGTTGTGTTGTTCAAGGACACATTGATGGCAGAGTAAAGTATGACTCTAAACCCTCAGGGGTTAACGGTTAGTGTATGACTGCTACGCAGAGTTATCATTATGTCTTTAATGTTAAAGTAGATTTCTTTAGTACAAAATGTTCAGAGATTATCTGAGAAGTTTATTTGACCCTCAGGTGAAGATGTTTTCCATCTCAACGTTCTCTTGTGAGAAAAATATCTCCGTTAAGTATCTGCAGTCTAAAGTAAAGATTCAGTTCTGAAAAGGACGACAGACAGATTATACAAGGTGACGACGACTTTTTAAGTGTTTGTCAAGTGTTCCAATGATAACTGTTGTCAACTGCACGGAAGACGTACATTTCTCAGTATGAATTATATTACCTGAGAAATGTGCTCAGTCTTGCTCGCTGAGATGTTCAGACATCGCCGACATGTACAAGGATGCACCCGCATGAGCATCTGATGCCAACAACAACAGAGTTAAAGAACAACACCTGATCGTTGCAGCAACATCGATTTCTGTGTCTTGCGAGGTAAAAACAGACTTTTTGTTAATGGAGTCTGGTAACGACGAGAGCAGAAAAATAACAGCACCATCTGGGCAAGATAAAACGGTTCACACGATAAAGTGCTCTGCACAAAAATAGCTCTACTTGCTCAGTGGTCATCTGATCCGTCAGGGCTGCTGCTTTCTTTTCCATTTTATCCAGTAGGTGTCCTGCATACTTCTGTCCAAGTGAGAACTCGAACTTTCAAGCATGGTAACACACAGAATGTTTGAGGGATGGCATCCTGTGACTGTATCCAACAACCGCCTGCTCTGAAATTCATAGTAGCAGAATGATTCAGCTTCTGTATTCAGCAGCAGTCGCTGTTTGCTCTCGGCAGCAGGTTCTGGGTGTCCCCCCGTCTCTTGCGAGGATACGCAGCTGCAGCCTCGGCCTCTTTCTTCCGGATTTGTTTGTCCGAATAAATACAGCTGAACATACGAGTCAGCCAAACCATCTTAAAATGTGTCCTCATTTAAAACACCCTCCACACTCACTTGGAGAACAAGGACATTTTGGTCAGAACAACACAGGTTGTTTCTCTGGCGTTTGAAAGCTCTTTCAACTACAGTCTTAGTGAACAAACTTCGACGTGTTACATGGGTGCAGTGACGGTCCGTCATTGATGCTGAACCCTCAGTCACAGGCTGGTCACCTGTTTGTTTACATCACCGGTCACAATTAGACAATGACACCTAACGGCCGACGCAAGGTCCTGGGGACGGACTCTCTTACCATCATCACCTTCATGTCGTATTAGGTAACATGTAGAATCATAGTCCTGTAATGTATCAGTGAGGGGTGACCTGTAGCCTCTCTCTCTCTCTCATTGTTTGCCCGGCCTGTAGGCAGACGAAACCCAATGAATAAAAGCCCAAATTCTCTTATTGCTGCTTTAAATCTTTTATATGTTCAAACAAGTGATCTAGTTCTGCACCCCAGACCTCTGCTCCAACCACCCAGACCTCCCTTTGGTTTATCTTGATGTTATGCACTCCCTGATCACATGCACTTATTATATGCCCATTAGCCACATCACTCTGTTCCCCCATAATTGAGCTTTCATGTCGCGCTTCAAAGCAAGAAGTCACTACGACATCCGTGGATTGGCTGCGTGTTGTTTACCTTTACAGTTTGCCTTACTCCCTCCTCTGGTGTGCTTTAGTTCTGCCTTTGAATTGTTGTCAGAAGGTCGAAAGCTCCTGGGACACCATGGCATGCAGAGAGTAGAAAATGGTTGGATGTTGAAGTTAGTGGAGTCAACTCAGTCAGGAAGCTGCAGATTCTCTGTTTTCTAGGTCAGGTAAGTGCCTAGTCGGCCAGAAGCCTACGACTGAGGCACATGGAGGAAACACAAACAGATAGAAGACCTGAGGGGAGGGAGGGAGGGAGGGAGGGAGGGAGGGACAGGAAGCGTGTGTCTCTCCTCTGAATTCAGCAGAAATATACTGCACATTAAGATGCTGACATCCATCATTTGCTCAGATTAAGTTTCCGCTTGTGTATGTTGTTCAGCAAAATGCAACACTCAGTCAGCAAGCAGTGATGGGAAAGAGTTAAATAAGCAGCGGTTCGCCTGAAAACACGCGAGCCTGCACTCTCGAACTGGATCACGCACACAGACTCTTGCCAATGCTACATTTAGGAAAAAGTGCTTTGAGAGAGGCGAGCGAGGCAAACACTTTCAGGGTCTGATGAACATGTCATCCAGGGAGAATACGGAATAATTTGCTCCTGCAATTGACTCATTCCACGGATGTCTTCTGCTCCACAGCAGCGTCTGTCAGCCTGCAGGAAATGAAAGTGTTTACTGAGCTCGGCCATCCATTCGTGCAGCTCCAGGATGCACTACTACGACAGGCATGACCGTTAATACGCAGCAATGAGTCAGGCCAAGTGAATCTTTGCTGTACCAAACAAGGGAGGTGTTTCCCTTACTGGTTTCAAAATCCTCTGAAACGCAGTATGTTGCGCTGACACGCATCTGAACCACATATTCCTTCAGTACACAAACGTGCATCCCTCTGACAGCCTGAGAGTTTGAACATCATTGAAAAGTATACAGAGGTTGTTCTCACCAAGATTGTCTGAGCAATTACTTTATGTAAACTAAACAAAACTGAACAGTAGTGACACACCAATTCAAATTCTTCTCTACGCACTTTTCCTCAGTACAGAGAGTCTGCTGCCTCGAGAGCTGCAATCAATATAAGTCAATTAAACGAGAAGTCGAAGGAGTAAAAGAATAAAGAAATTCTCTGCTAGCGCTGATCAACTGTGAAATTGTCTGTTTTCTCCTTTAGTTGTTTGTCTGTGGGTCAGAAACACAACAACACATTCAAAGCAGAGAAAGACGCTGAAGTCTGTGCTTACACATCCAGTTGATATGAAACCCACAGACACTCTCAATTCACTCATGTATGAAGGATGGAAAATACAAGGACGGCGTAATGAGGATGCCACAGATGACCGAATGTACACATACAGGAGTTTTGAGAAGCTGAAAGAAGCGTCTGCAGGCTTATCTTGAGTAAATCCTCTTTAGGTGTGCGACAGTCCTCAAAGGTGCAACCACATCTGTCATGAAAGGTGGACAGTCCCACATATATTCAGCAGAATATGCAGGCTGATATCGTGTTCCCGATCCTCCTGATACATATTCATGCTGCAAGTCGTCTTTTATCATTAAAGCAGAAAATAAATCTGTAAGGGAAGAAACTGGCCATTATGTTGATTGACAACCTGCCTGTTTCATCGATCCGTCTTGTTATCAACAGAGATGTGAGGCAGTATTTTCCTTCCCGGATTCCTTTTTTCTGATTGAAGGTTTTATGACCTGAGCTCTCTGTGGAAACATCACTCAATTTTCCAATCCCGTCACTGAAGGCTAGCGTGTGTGTGTGTGTGTGTGTGTGTATGTGTGTGTGTGTGTTGATACCCAACTAGATCCCAGAAGGTATCTGATGGACAAGACTGGTTCCAGATAGAAATTTAAATATGTAATAGCAATGTAGCATCGTGTGTGTGTGTGTGTGCGTGTGTGTGCGTGTGTGCGTGTGTGTGTGCGGCGTGCTCCATGGTTCGCTTTAATACGTGTCGACAGTCGCTGTGGAGATTTATTGTCTCTACGTCTGCTTTGGATTTTTATTCTGCTGTAAATATTTTATTTCTGTAGCTTCAAATACCTTTTTGCACCCAACACGATGGCCATAGCTGTCTTTAGTTATTGTTGGTCGTTTTGTTTTATTGAGTGAATTTGATCCTCTTTTAAGGTTAAGTCGTGAAGATATACACCTCTTGTATTCATGGGTACAGACCACCTTGTTGGTCCTACTTATTTAAGCATGATAAGCAGCCCAGGTTGGCTCAAGAATTAACCAATGAGTTTGGAAAGCGCCGTCTCAGTAACATTGGCAGGATTCGCTGGATTGTAAACTTTCCCAAATCCAATAAAGAGCCAGACAGAGCCACTAACGTCACACAGATAAACCAGCACTGATAACTCTGATAGCATCCAGGGAGAGGGGAAGTGCTACATGGGCGAGTCTATTTTTACACATAACCTGTAACACTGACCAAAGAATGAAGATAGTTGTTGCAGCGCTGCTTTGACTTGCATGGAGACGGACTCTCGTTTACTGAGGTAGGTAGTCATTTAAAGCTCTTGCTATTGGATGATTGTTATTTTAATTAACAATAGAAAATTTAGGTGTTCATACATACAAATCTGAATGAAAACTAGGCTCAAAGACTGTGAAGCAAACATCTTTAGGTGTCTGGTCTATCCTGACGTCCAGCCTCAGGCAGCTGCACTGATGATGAAAAGACAGTGAGTGCGTGGGTTGATGGGATTCTTTCCAGCTAAATGAGTGCTACTTTATCAAAGTCCTGTATCAGGTTTAAAATCGGAAAATGTCACATTATCCCAAGAAGAATCCCGGCCACCGTCACAGTTTTGCAATTCATTCTCCATGGAGCTGCAGAGATATAAAGATGAGGTTGTGGAACAAAGCTCCCTCCCCGGCTCCCACTGGCCAATACAGAAGATATACATAATGACAGGATATTTGAAATTCTGTGGTATCCACTGGGGAAGTATAGTTGCAATTATAATGAACACAAGCAAGAGTTCAACCCCATTACAAGTGTGGAGTTTACAAAACCCTTCAGGATGCATAGCTTGTTATTGTGTGTAGTTCTGTGGAGGTTCAGAGGCCCACTTCTGCCTCCACGGAGGTGTAGTTGCCTGAGCAATGGGGCAAGTGGATTAAATGCATCCTCATTATTCAACTGGAGTAGCAAAGTTAAGGCTTTGCTTCACCACATATGGTCTTAAAAATAATACAAAATAATACTAGTTCGGTAAAACCAGTTGCTGGTCGTCTGCCACAGCGTGCTTTAGCACTCAATCCCAATCTGTCAGATTATTTAAAAAGGTGGGAAACATTCAGGTTAACTGTGATCAACAACTGAAGATGGAACATTGGAAAAGATTTCAAGTCACGTGTTGATGAAGCAGCTTGATTCACTGACCACAGCCAGACATTAAAAAAGCTAGAAGCTCTGTATTGTTGAACCTTTCTGCAAGTCAATGATAGTTAACTTCGCCTGCCCCCCAAACATCGGCTTTCTTATTGACACTTGACAAACGTTGCGATCGCCTTTTCCTGTATGTGCCCAATGGCAATGTTTGGATTGAGACAACAGTCCTTGGAGCACTACGCAGGTAAGTACTTAGTGTGCACAGTGTACTACATTGCAATGTACTAACGCAGAATTCTGAGTCCTACGTTCCCCTTCCCCCAACCCCTCCCTGTCGGTTATACACTCCTCTAAATTTCCTCTCCCGTTTTAAAACATAACGTCGCGCTCATGCTTTGAATAATGACTGAATAAGATGTCGACTTTGGTGAGAAATTTTACAGGTCAAGACAGCTCTGTGCCTCACATCATTGCTGCAATCATTATACTTCTTTGGCAGGATTTTTATATCAACGCCTCCAAATGGCCTATTTTCACTGGAGTCTAAATTTGCCTCGCCATTTTATTAACGAAAAAAGAGAGATAGTTTGAATTATACATTTAGAACAAAACAGATAAACACGAGGCACTTGCTGAGCTCTCTGGGTGTTGGTTGTGTTCATGCAGCTACTTGAGTCCTGAAGCTATTTCATCCATATGGTCCATGTTTCTTTTTGTGCTATGCAGTGGAATAATGTTGCATAAGGCCTATCGAGGTTTAGTGTAATGGAAGGGCTTTCAATTCAACGGGGAGGCGTGGCTCGACAGTTAAAGGAGTCGTCAGTAATCAGAAGCTAACCGTACCGAGCCTCCCCCCCACCCCCTACAGATACCAAGTGTCCTTGAGCCAAACCCTGAACCCCTTATTGCTCCTGAGGTGTCATCAGTGTATGAATGTGTGTGATGTATTAGCACCTTGGCACCTCACATAGCAACATGTGTGCCAACAGTGTGTGAACGTTAGTGTGAATGGTTGAATGAGGCAACATTGTAAAGGGTTCTGACTGCCGTTAAGGTAGAGAGGTGCTATATAATATATATAATTTATCTCTAAACTAATAGGTTGCAGAGGAACACCCTGCGGTCAAGCTCTGCTGTGAAGCAGCATTCTTCAAAAGCAACTCTCATCTGAGCTGTTCACTCCTGCAGCTGAGAGGTAGTAAGTCAGTCGAAGTCCTCTTGAGCAAGCTTAGGCTGTCTTTAGAGGAGGATGTCAGTATGCTGCCGGGGAACCCTGCAGGGCTAAATGAGGAAGAAAACGCTAACAAAGCCTTCATCATCTCCTGACCTTTCCACAGACGCCGCTACCGTCCCCGATATGATGAGGGTGTCACAGCCTCCCTCGCTGTCCTTTCCCCCTCCACGTATCATCTCTTTCTCTCTTCCACGCCCACTTATTTCTGGCCCCCGTCTCATATCGTCTGTCCTTCTATTTCTATCACACTGGGTCCTAATGAGGGTTCATTTCCAGTGAAGTGTGTGCGTGGTTCAGGGGATGGGGATGGGAATGTGGGACTCACCAGCTGAGCTCCTGTACTTCCTCTGACCTTTCTTGTCTGCCTCCATCCACTTCCTCCTGCTCTCTCTTCCCTCTGTTTAGATGTTTACCTGTCGATCTGTCTGTTGATATTAAGAAGCTGTCACTCAGTGCCAATGACTGTCATGTCCCCCCCCCCACACACACACCAGTGTCAACCCCCTGTTCCCCCAGTTCAGCCGTTAATGAGCCCGCCAGTGGAAATGGCTCCTCCGCTGCCTGTGCTGAGAAAATGGAGTGACAAAAGGGTGCAAAAGTGCGATGCACATGGGGAAGTGGTAACGCAAGAGCAATGGGTGAGAGAGAGAGAGCGCTAGAGTAACAGGGGAGCAGGCAATTATCCTCTCTGGTGCCGTATCTGGCCATCCAGCAGGCGAGTTCCAAGTCAGATATATCCTCAACCGCTGTGGACATAAACACACCGAGGCACCATCACTCTTAGGATCACTTGGTGGAGGACAGATGCTCCATAACATCGAAGAAAGAAAGACTGCACTTAAGATTTGGATTCAAAATAAAGCAATACTTAGATTTCGTTACAGTTTTACCAGTAAAACTGCCTGATGGATCAAAAGGAGGAAAAGGGAGATGAAGACTGAAACTCTTGGGGGAGTGAAACTAGTGCAAATGACACAACATACGTCAGTCACAACATCAGTTTGTACGTTTCAAGTTGGCATGAAATAAACCAAACAGCAGTTTTAGCTTAACATTCAGGCTCGTCTGCTCGTCTGGGGCGAGTGGATTCCTTTTTATATACGGCAGGTGGAACTTACTTTCCCCATCATACAAACTCATATAGGGTCTGATGACTTCCACAGCAGAACTTTAATAATAAATAATAAATAAACATGGATGCAATTTGTAAAAATAGGTTTTCCATGGAGCATCATGTTTCGAAATTTCAGCAGACGCAGTGAACCTGGTAAAATGCGACATTTTACTTAACTTCCCCACAGCGAAAAACAAAAGCTGTATGAAAGCAGCCCAAAGTGAAGCTCAGGAACCTTGTAGGAACGCTTGTGAAGGTGTCTCAGGACGTCTTCTGTTCACACGCAGTACCTTCATGCAGTGAATCACAGCAGCAGGAGGACAGAGGACAGGACGACTGACATTTACCGACGTCTGTCTTCATCACACTTTCTAAGATTCACTCACGATTTTAAATGTCAGAATTATTCATTATTGTACCAACATTCGGGCTTTGCTTCCTGTCAGGTACGTATCGAGTGTATTTAGTGACTTTGCTGTTGTAAATGTTCAAAACACAAATTTATGAAAATATAAAACATTATGTGGGAAAAATACTTTTCCCAAGATATATAAAGCTGCACGTACACCTGATCCTGTTTCATATAATTTACAATGCAGCATCTTCCTGCAGCGCCTCCACAAGCTTGA
This sequence comes from Macroramphosus scolopax, assembly GCA_901007825.1. Lineage (NCBI taxonomy): Eukaryota > Metazoa > Chordata > Actinopteri > Syngnathiformes > Centriscidae > Macroramphosus > Macroramphosus scolopax. Next base: position 31,901 of record CAAKHC010014958.1, read on the forward strand.
ATATACCGATCGTCAATAAGGTGAGTCTGCTCCCCCTGATGTACTTGTCAAAAACATTTTATCACTTTGTCGCCAAGGTTGATGTTGCAAAAATCGGCGTAATGCATTATTTTCTCAACCTAACGGCTGCTTTGACTTTACTCAACAGCATCTACACTCACATACACAAACCAGGGCCTTTGTGTGAAGCTGTCAACTTGCACCGTTAAGGGTTCGGAAGCACAGAGCAGCGTCTCAGTGGACCAAGAGACACAGACGGGACGACCTCCAACAAGGATAAACTCTATCTGGACGTCTCTGTGAGCATCTGCCTGACAGAGCGGGTGTTCTTGTCTGTGTGCTTACTGTGTGTGTGTCACCATTAACGCCTGTGTGACAGTGTTACAGATATCGTATAGATGTGAACTCCTGTCTGCTTCTCCGGCCTCGTGGATCAAATAGTTGACTTCTCTTGATTGACGCTTCAGCTAAAGAGCTGTCCAAAGATGAAGGCAGGAAAGTTTGTCATCTGTATCACTTTGAGGGCGTCATGTCGCCACATCATCTGAGGCTGAATTTGTTTTTAACACAAGAATGAATGAACAATTATTGTGCGTTCCATATATTACCAATAAACTGGTAAAAATCATTCGATCAACATTTGGGAAGCTACGTCTACATGCAGTTGGTTTCCCGGCTCACTGCAGATTCCCTTCAGTTTCATAAGGGAACGACAGCAGGTTGGGGGAACAAAGCAGTACGTGAAATTAACATAAATTCACATGGTAATATATTCAGCATTGGGCAATGACTTTCCATACAGCAGAGGGACATGTTTCTGTAGAAAAGATTGTTTCTTGAGCAGAGCAAAGCAGGAAGAATTTGCAAAGGCGTGCACAGACATAAATATAATGAACAAATATTAGCTGTGATATTTGGAATCCAAAATGAAGATAAACCATTCCAATCTCTCGGGCCCGATTGTGTGTCGACGCACACACACATCCCGCCCTGAATTCATTACTGAACTCTCACACAGGCATTCAACAAGGACACAAAGGAACTCTGCAACTAACCAATGGCCCAGGAGTTAATCCAGAATGTCTGTTTTATCAACAAGGACCACCAAAGATGATGTTGCCACCTGAGACAACGCTGAAAAGAAATACTGTAATTTGGTTTTGACAATACGAACACACACTCGCCAAGATTCCCTCTCTGCTCTGTTCAGCACAATCAGCTGCAGTATTGTGCTGCTCTGTAATTAATGGCGATGGGGGGTCGGAACTCCCAACAGGTTGGCTGGTGCAAGACGAGTAAATCGCTCTCTAAATAAAAAGTTTCTAAACGACTTTTATTTATTACAATGAATAAAATCTTTCTTTAAAGCACCATAATAGGATGAACGCTGACGAGCAGCCTGAGCTGATCCTTGTGCAGAGAGTGAGTGACTGTGCTGGGTAATTAAAGGTGTAGAAAACACTGGAAGAATGGAGGTTACATTACCTTTCCAAAGCTCCCCTTCCCAATGGCACGCAGTATCTGGAAGTGGTCAAAGTTCACTGAGAAGAAGAAAGACAAGGAGAGAAGGAATCCATTAGCATGAATTGAGCTGCAACTCACAAGACCTGTGGGAGCTGTGAACTTTCTGTACATTCAAAAACAGAAGCTAATGCACCGATATTAACATCAATCTGCATTTCACAAGAACACCAGGTGAACAGTTTATATTTCCATCATTTAAGGGAATCGGCAACGTAGTCGATGTTCATCGCCGTCCGTTCCCTGGTGATCAGGCCGGGGCTGAAACTTTCTGAACGTCTTTGAATCCGACCGAAACACATTCTCAGTGTGTTTTGAGGCGAGGTGACTTCCTCTGACATTCAAAAGGTCCTTTAACAAACGTTACAGTCTATTTGTGGAAGATGATTCGCTCTCTTACGTTCTATAAAATAAAAGGACAACCCGGTTCTGCCCTGTTCACCCTCACACACAAATAGTCATCGTTTCATTTCCGACCCAACGTGCCCGAGCATATATCTAAAACAATAAACATATCACACAGTAGATTGGATTGTAACTGATTGAATCAATAGGACAAAGAGGATATATACCATTGAATTGAACAGCAGCTTATTTCAACACTTTGGATGAAGACATTTGCTGTTTTATGATGTCAATGAAACCAACACACACCTGCAGGATCTGTATAGTAACTTCACAACCAAACCTTCCTGTTTCCATAAAACTCCATGTAATGTATCCTGAGAAATGAATAATGATTTCAACACGGCCAATTAACACTGCCTGTTAACCAGCAGTCACTCCCCAGATGTTGCTGTTCACTGCAAAAACCCTCTTTTATAGCCACACCGTCGTCTGACTGAACCGCCGCGCACACAACAACAGCTGGGCTGTGATTTCGGCTAAATTTATATGTAAAATGATCACTCAGAAAGACAAAGTAATAAAGGACAAAATGTGCCGTATCTGCCGATCTGCACGGTGCACAGACGTTTCCTTTTTTTTCCTTTTTTTTTTTTATTGGCAAAACAGCCTGAAAAAAACAGACAAATCAAAGAGCTATAAAGAAGATAAACAGAGACACAGATTGACGTGACAGACGTACAGACAAGAATATAAAGAAGTTGAGATGTTATGTGTGATGTTCTAAAGAGTCAGGACACAGAGGTTAAACCTGATTAATAATAACGATAACTACAATATTCATTATAGCTATTAACATCACCACCATAATAATATTAATAATAAAAACAGCAAGAGTAGTAATGAAAAGCAATCAAATAACCCTGTGCAGTTATTGTGTTCACCACAGAGTTTTGTAACAATTGAGTTTTCTCGTTGACTGTGAAAGAAATGATATTTATCATTAGTCCCATATCAAACCCTGGGTGTTGTTGTTGTTGTTGTTGGCTTCATGTAGCCATGTCGGTATGTGTTGCAGGTAATTTGGGGCTGATAAACCTCCAAGGTCTTTGTGTTCCTGAGCTGTGGATCCACTAATTTGTTTTTAATTGAAATTCTTACATATAAATAAGTTAATGACGGAGTTTCGGGCGTTCAACCAGTGTGATCTTGGTGTGTACATTTTTTTTTCCAGCTGAAATTGCATTTTCTCTGCGCTTCCCTTCAGGTTTCCTCGGTGTGGGCGTCAGACAGATTACAATCTAAGTGTTTTATTGGGCATTTCAGTTCTTGTTGCATTTCTTGTTCTTTCTTTTTCTTGTGTACACAATAGGAGATAATATGGCCTCTGAGAATTACTCTGGCTGTCTGCTGAAGTGTTGACGATGATGTTTCTGGAGAGTCGTGCAGTCGCTGAAGCAGTTTTGTTTGTATAAACGACAAGTGTGTGAACATGCGTCATTCCTACCATTAGAATTTACAGCTGAAAGCTATGATTAAGTCTCTGGTCTGCCATGTTTTTAAAATAAGTTAACATCTCATGTGCACGAGGCATAACTGATCGAGATTAGTCACTGTTTGTGTGTGTGTGTGTGTGTGTGTGTGTGTGTGTGTGTGTGTGTGTGTGTGTGTGTGTGTGTGTGTGTGTGTGTGTGTGCCAGCCCTCCTGGCAGATGTGAGCACAGCAGGCATAACGCTCACTCACTCAAACGGCAGCCAGCTACTGATGCTCACATTCTGATCAGTTCAGCTCCCTGTCTGTGTAAACAGGAGAGAAAAAACATGTCGGGCTCCTCAAGGAAGAGCCACTGCAAGCCAACCTGAATGCAAACCCCACAATGCTCGCTGCCTCCAGACTAAAGACTCACGGTGTAGATTGCTGGGTTTGTCTGAACATGGACTAAGTGTGGGTTATCCCCGCTCAGTCTCTTATACGTGGATAATCCTGTCTTGTAGCAGGGCTCGGACTGCACCCTGGTTCCAACACACAGACGCCGTACCATGAGCACAGCTTCGCTTGAAGTGTAGAGAGGGAAAAAAGGGAGATGTGAAGGAAATGGTATGAAAGGCCTGGTGGTACGTAGTACATGCAATCAGCAGGTCTCTTCCAGATGCATCCAGTTCCCTCACTCACTTCATTTCTACTGCACAGCTGTGTCACTTCCTGACTGCATCTTGCAAATCTGGGACGCCAATCGTGGTGAAAATGTCTGTCTAAGAGGAGTATTAATACACAACCTGAGTCTCTCGGTACCCGTCAGATCTGGATGGGCTGGCCCAGGTTCGGACAGTACATCAGAAAAGAGGTTTGGGTTTGGGTGATGCTTCTAGTTTTTTTTTTTCCTGAATACCTCACTGCCTCTCTCGCTCTCTATGTCCTCCATGCAGACTGAATATTCTGTACCATCTCTGCTCACTGAGTAGATGGAGGGAATATTGTTATTCCAATTATAATATTAAAGTAAGAGAAAGCAACTATCAAAGACTATTAAAGACCCAGAACCTGACTTGATATGACAGATAGCACAATTAACCATCCAACTGATCTTTTCCCCTCATTGATCCAAGTCCTCAGCACGGCAGCACTTCCTCCAAGTGTGACTCATCTGGTAATTGGAGGCGAAACAAACAGGCCCGGTGAAAGGAGCTACTCTTCACATTCAGGGGAGGAGATTCTGGCTGTGTTTTACGCTGAGGGTGTTATTAACTTAGACACAAATGCAGGAAACTTCCTGTAACCGTTGTTTCAGCATCAGATACAGTCTTCTCTCCTGTGTGCCAGGCTGCTTTACATGGTGGGAGAAAGAATTGTGTAGAAGCCAGTTTGGATCTTCATGTCATACAAGCTTTATGTGGACTTATGTGGATTTCCAACTAAGACCATATTTGGACTGCTTCACCAGTCAAACTTCAGTCAATAAATGCTAGAGCTGGGTATTAATAAGTTACAAGTACATGCACAACGAGTACTTTAAAACTCAGAGGTTGAGCACAGGTTCAGCCTGAAGAACAAAAAGTGATCGACCATGAGAAGTTTGTCAGGAAACGATGGATTACTTAATGACGACCGCTTCAGACGCATTTGCTTTGTTTGACGTTGACAGTAAAATTGACTCACGGTCACAGTGTCTTCAGCCTTTGTCTCTACGACCTTATAAATGTGTAATCTTTCTCATTATCTTTAAGAAATAAAAGCGGTGGGTAATAATGGATTACGATGACATTTTCACGACGGTTAGCTGTTCATTACCGATCTTTTCTCTCCACCTAGAGATGTTTTTACTCGATCCTCTCCCCAGCCACCCACCAGCTTTTTAATGAACGCTTTCCTAGCTCAGCCAATAAGTATCCTCAGACGCAGCACTTTTGTTTCCCAGCTTCAAGCCTTTCATTTCTACTCATTTGTTGCAGTGCGTAGAGCCACATCGTAGCCTTAAAAGGACAGAGGGCAGCCACACTGATACTACAATTACCTTCATCTGCTCTTCTGATGACGTTAGTGATAATTACCTGAAATTGTTGTGCTGATAGTGTTTCATGGTCAAGGGCTGCTCGATAGAAGCCAGACAGCTGAGAGTGAATGAGGCAGCAGACAAAAAAAAAAAGCTGTTTGCAGTCAGAGTTGTCTGCATTAACCACTCTCAGGTTTCACTGATGCACAAAAGACCAGGGCTCGACCCTGGAGACGATTGCAGCCTGCAGTGTGTGTGATTTGATCTATCAGGGAGACTGTGGGAGAATGACAACATCTTCATCTGTTGGAACTGCAAGCTGCAGACACACCAGGACGATGATGCTGGGTGGACCCCACAGGGGTCCTCAGTGGGTGATTGGTTCTTGTGGTTGAGCTGATATCGGCATTAAGCTCATGTCAAGGGGTTGCAAAGTGTTAAGCCCCTTTCACACATGCACGGCAAGCTTATCTTGACTTTACCCAGATGAACTGGATGTGAGAACACAAATGTCTAACTCAGTTGGACCGGACATTAAACACACTTTACCCTGCAAGCTCCCAAGTGCAAAGACTGTGTGATGTCCAACCGAGCCCGCGTGTGAACGGAGCCGTTGCCCAGGGAATTCACAGCGTGTGAGTGGGCGTGTTGTTGATGTTTCAATCAGGCCACTGGAAGAACAGAAACACGAAGGGTCCCTGGTTCCAGATTAACTTGTTTAGACCACCGTTACAAAAAACAGTTTTAACCATCCTGAAGAGTTTTTAATCAGATTACATTACCTTGTGCAGTAAGGGTCAGGGGTCAGGGGTCAAGGGTCAGGCTATCCTTCTCCAGACCAAAATATAGATTGTTTGTTTGCAATTGTTTTATTTGATGATGCAATGATAACTTGCAAGTTCCCTGTTGTTGGTTTTCATTGCTACTTTTAATTTTTTTGTATATTAATTGACTATTAATATAATGATTGTGGTGCTGTCAAACAAACTTACTCACTCACTTCGTGTCTGTCTGTATTCGCTGGAAGCGTGAGCTGTGTGCCAGTGATTTGTGCCGGATGACGCTGAGCAGCTCCGCTCGGCTCTGCTCACATTTTAGAACATGTAATTAATATTTTCATCATTAATGATGTATTATTTCAGCACCCACGACCCATCTTGCTCGATCCTCGGATTAATTATCCGCTAATATACTCTTCATGTATTTATAACTTCTAACTGGGCCAAAGTGAAAATTCTGACATTAGTAAAAAGAAGTTAACACACTTGTGTATTCAAAAGCTCCACGGAGGATGTTTGTTGTTGTCTGAATGTATTTCCATTTGTGTTGACGGGGACGTGCGCTCTCCTAGTGCCCGTCTATCATCAATGATACTTCACATAAGGTACTTTACATACACTAAAACGCCCCGAACCCTAAAGGACGTCCCACATTCCTTCTGTCGGACCAACAGTACAATAATCTGCAGATTGACAGAGAGAAAGAAACAGCAGCTTCTATTCACATTGAGTTGGATCCAGTCTGGCAGTTTGCCTGATAATCTAAAGATTGATTGAAGTAATATATCAGAACAGTTATTAGATATACTGGCAATTACTCATCCGCCGATGGTTTCATCATTACCTCAGGCGGGGTGAATACAGAATGAGACGGAGTGTGTCCTCCTCAGGAGCTGCTGACAGCAACAACAGCAACAGAACAACCTTGGTGGCTGTCTGATGAGTTGCTTCATGCAGGCTGATCAAAAGCTCGGCTCATTTCTGTAATGATTACAGTTAGTAGAAAGGACTGTAACACGGGATGAAGGCGAGAGAGTGAACCAAGTGGAGGACACCTTCAAGAGACCACGAGAAATACATTATGCAAGAGGATCATTAACCTAGCTAATTATACACTGGAAGATACTGTATAAAGAGACTTGGGGGTTCGGGAGTCCATCTCTCAACGATATTCTCTTTAACTGGACAACTTCTTTAATTAAGAGAAAACTGCAGCTGAGAACAACAAAGCAGAAGGACGGATATTAATCCTTCATACATGGAGAGAAGTTGTAGTATTACAATAAGTCATTATTGGAACATGGTTAAAAAAGAAGGGCCACAAACAGTCGGGCCTTTATGTTGTGGAGCTGCGTAAGAATGAAAGATAAATATGAAATAAATACATGTTAGATCCAAGAACCGTATTTTGCCATTAATTATGAATCCTGAGATAATGTAATTTTCATGACACGTTCTTTATTAATCACCATCGCAGTCACAGCTCCGAGCACAAAGAGAGTCGTGTGAGGAGAGGAGAGGTGGCAGTTTATCAAGAGCGCAGACGCTAATGAATTACGAGTTCAACTCGTGATACGAGTACCTGCAGTTTCGACGGCTACGGCATGATTCACTGCACAGACGCTCGGCACTTCCACGTTCCCGAGTTGTGAGATGTTATTTACGCGATATATCAAATAGTTGACGGTGTGATAAACCTGGAGTGGCTGTAATGAGACGCACTAAGATTAACACACCATGTGTGTCAATCAGTAAAAAATACGTCACTTTCTAAATTCTGTTATTCTTCGGCCGATCAGTATAATCTGGAATATTGGAGTTCAGTGTTTAAGTAGCTTCCTTGTTTTTGTCTAAATTGAAAAACTTCAGACGCACTGAGCGTGACATTTGAATAAGTGGACAATTGATGTAGTATCTTCTTTGGATGGTAATTTCAGAGCAATGACATGAATCTTCTCTAACCCAGAATGTTTCCGTTTGAGAACACAGCAGCCATCCAGCAGAGAAATAACCGAGCTCCCCACGGGTTTGATAACAACCCGCTGAGAACAGAAAATTAACTTTTTGTGCATTCCTCCATAAATCACAACCCCACCCACAACGCTTCCGTCTCCACTATGTGGCCTCCAATTTCACACTGGATTCCCCAAAGAGGATATAAGAAACTCAAAGGGAATTACCACACGATCGATAAAGTTGGGCAACGATACTGTTCAACCGTCACCTGAAATGAATACATCAGCCTGAGCAGGGATGCTGCTGAGGACTGGGAAGGAGGCGAAGCACAATCCTAATGGGGGGCAACCTAATACCTCTGAAGTCCGTAGAGCCGGAGCACATTGACGTACGTGATACCACTTAATGCGATGGAGTCATGGTTCACTACGCTCACACCGCTCACGTCTGAAAGTGAAGCGCTGAGGCAGCTAAATGGCAAACGGCAGTGATTTCCTGCAGGTGTTCATTTCCTATTTTCAATAACACATAAAAGTACTTTTTTTTTTTATAAACCTGTCCATTCGCAACTGCTTTAACAAAGAAAACCTGCTCTTGTTAGGTTTCCATGAAGTATAGTAGTCACATTGACAGGTTGTCATATGACTCAGAATAATAGTCAGACTGATTCATACTGAATTTAATTTTTAATGAAAAGAAAAGAAAAGTCATTATGGGTTTACAGGAATGTTCCCTCTCATCTGGGGAACATGATGCTGTAGCCCGGGGCATCTCTCTGGCACCGCAATATTTAATTTATAAGTGTATGTTTTGATGTGATGTTGTTCAGTTCAAATCCAAATCATCTGAGAAAAATCTCTGAATTCACATCAATAAATGTTCATTTTATATCAAAAGACATTGCTTGTCATTAATTCAGTCACATTTACATGACATTATATTCCTCTGTTTCATGTGTCCGTGGGCGCACCAGAGAACGTATGAAGGTATCAAATCAAGCTCGTAAAAAGCGTGTTAAATGTGTTTGAACCCTGCAGGAAGCAGTGAACACAACACGTTCACATGTCAGCGTGACAATTTGCTTTAAGTTTGCGTGATGAAATGCAGTGTTGGAAATAACAGAACTGCATTATTACGGTATTACGATAAACTGTATTAAAGATTATATGATGAACAGATTGAAAGACCAACATCACTCTGCATCCATCATTGTGTCACTCATGTTAAATATTGGTGAGGTGTGTAAAATAAAAACATGTCGGAGAGCCTTTAAAAATGTAGAGTTGTTTGCCACACAACACAGAGGGAACTCTGAAATGTTAATGCAGGGCACAGTTAGAGTACTATGAAAACACACTGAGTGAAGACACGCTGTGTCGATGAGCCCGTTGGACTGCGATCAAAAAACCTCCTAGCATCGATCCCTTCCTGCTCTGCCTTTTGAGAGCATGCCTCAGCCTCTAATCCAATCCCAGGCTGTCTGCCTGTGCACTACGTTATCGGCCCGTGTTCCAGCTATTTCTCAGATTTTTGCTGACAGGTTTCCATTTGCATACACGGTGCACATACCGTAACGCCTATGCAGCATGCCGGGCAGCTTTATAGCATCGGCAGCAGGCACAGATGGATGTAATGAAAGGTTTGTAATTTGCTCAAGTTTTCATGGTGGTTGTTTAGTGTTTCTACTCGGCAAAATGATCAGCCGGAGAGCATTTAAACGACGAGGATGGTAGTAAGAACTGGTCTGAAAGAAAGCCGTTTGCTGCTTCCCCCATGTGATTACTGAATATTTTATTACGGTAGTAAGCCATACTTCATGGTTCGTAGTAATCACACTGCTCCTGAGACGCTTCAGTCTTTCATATTGAGTATTCAATCGAAAGCATCGGGGGACGGACGCAGGACGACCTGCTGTGTGATTTCAACTCGTTATAAATCCAAGAAAACATTTTGCTGTAGACAATTCCCATTTTTCACACGAGCTTACGGTCTAAGCGCTGCATGCAGGGCCATCTTGAGTCTGACCCTTCCGATGATATTCTCTGATCTCTATTGATTACACTCTCAATATAACTGATTGAGACGCCGAGCTTTTGATGAGCGCAGCGATGGCTGCACGTGCCTTGGATGGTGATTCGGTGAACACAGTGGCTGGAAACATCTCACATTCTTTTGAAATTCTCTGAAAAGCTTCTTGTACACATGAACTATTGAAAACTGAAAAAATAAGTAATGTGATTTTTTTATGACAACACATCATCTCTCATCTCTCTCTGTTCATTAAATCGGATATGCCTCTAAGATTTAGTCCACAGAGAAAGACTCCCACAAACATGACAGGAAAGAGCCTCTGCAGCACACTGAAGGCTTCATCAGTTGATTAATCTGTTGACTTAAATCACTATCATCATTGAGCAGCTATCGTTATCGTGTTCCCCTTGTACACCAGAGCCCTAATACAGCCTCTAAACAGAGCACATCAATAATTACAGCCACCGATCTCAACCGATAATTGGACAAGCATGAGGTGATATTCACCGAGGGTGTGTCCGTACAGCATCATTCTCACCTCCGGTGGCGGTGACAATCCCTGCTGGCAGACTGCCAGGTGGTCAGACCGTCTTCCTCATGTGCAGTATTATATAGTTTCTATTCATGTGTCTTCATCTGCTGGACAGCTTTTATGGTGACACAGAAGAATCACACTCCTGGAAAATGAATGCAGCCATTAAGGCTTGACCTGGCTTTATCCCCCCGCTCTGGCTGTGCTCACGTGCCTCTCGAACGTGACCAACCTCTATTAGGGAAAGAAATTCATTTGCCTTACCTTGTAAAAACACATGCCAATTACTGACGGGTGTTGGTGTGAGGGGAAATGTTTCATTGTCAACTAACAGTCTTTTCCTTGTCTTTCTTTGTCTTTCATTCACATGCTACAGATTATTTAGAACCATAACGTATGTAGATTGAAACATGAGGCAGTAATCTGGTCTGCCGTCTTGTGAAGGGATAATATCTATGTTACATGACTTTAACTGACGGAAACTGTCTTTACTAGGGAACATGTAAAACAAAGCCTTGCCACCTTGGAGTTGTGACACAACAACTCCTGAAATCACTGCATCTGTCCAAGAAGTCCAGCAGAGCAAATCTCCAACTTTTTACCGATTAAAAAAAAAACTGTTGATGGAGTTCGCTGATTCAGCAACCCAGGTTGTCAAACAGCAGCGCTTTGGCATCTCCTTTGGTGTCTGAAACCGACGTACAAGGCAACCTTCTGCATCAGTGTGAGATGCAGCTCGAGCGGGATTTTTCACAAACATGCTAATGACTTGGTTCCCGTCTCGAGTCCTGTTCTCACACAGGCGCCAAAGCGTGAGCGTCTGTATTAGATGCGAGGGGGGAGATGAAGTGTTGTTTTTTTTTTTTGCTTGCCAGGAGAAACTATCACAGGATGCCAATCTACTGTCTGCGTGACATCAACTGTTTAGCATTTGCAGTTTGATAGACAGCCACGTGCAGATGCAACCCCGATGCTTTTAAATTCTGCAGCGGTTATGCAGTTGCATTACAGTGTTAACGGGAATTGAAAGTGTGTGTGTGTGTGTGCACAATATTGTGCATTTGTAAAGTTGAATGAGTTCGAGAAAAGCTGCGGGAATGTCAAGTATATCTTCACAAGGAGAGAGGGATGCCTCTTGGAATGAAGGAAACGTGAAACTGGACCTCCACACACACGGAGTAATCACAACAGGAGGCTGCATCGTACTTATAAAGGCTGTCAAGAAGAAGAGGGAGCAAGATGAGAACATTTCAGAGGATAATTCTTCACTGCAGCAGGGGGACTCTCACATGCACCGCACTGTCACAAAGCAACATCATCTGGACCGTGTGAAAACTTCTGAGGTTACCATGGCGATGTGTTCCTTTGTGCGTGTCTGTGCTCCTTACTGTGTATGTTATGCTACAGTGCTGCCACATCATCTCCTAGTCGTTGCGTTTGGCATAATGAATTCACTGTGAATCACAACTCCTGGGCCAGCATCCGCACATTGTGTATTCATCATTTTGGCTCATTAATAAAACACAGGGGAGGCATTGTGCTGGGCTCACGGTGAAACTATCTACGAGCTATTATTATATCTATATCGGGCATTACGTTAACATTGCCTTCAATGCGAGCCAGTGTAGGTTACTCCTGCAGCTCGTCGTTACACCGCTGACAAAGCAATCGATGGACAGCCTCGCCTGACATGGAAAAGGTCATCATCACTAACTAGCGCTGCAGAAACCAGGTCAGCTGATGTATAATCATTAAAACTGAAGGAACAGCGAAGCTACATTATTATTCCTACTGCTAGTGGGGCATTTTAAAGTTGAAATAACTCCATCATCAATTGACTAGTGAACAGAGAATGTATTGGCAAATGAAAGCATTTCAACATAACTACTAATTTGATTTTAAAACTGCTACGCACTTTGGCTACATTAGTAGTAACTATTTTATTGTGTGAGCATCCCCACACGCAGCAGGCGAGGGGAGTCAGAGATGCCTTTCTGAATTAATGATGCAAAACACATTTGACATTTATGTCAAAATATCAACGCTAAACAAATTCGCAACAATCACGTAATCAGCTTATGATCGTTGTCAAGATTTCATTCAGTATATAAAGTGTCAGACAGTGGCAAGAACCTCTTCTAACTGCTGTTCAACACTGCTATTGGTTGAAATGAGGTGAAAATTGACGGGTCAGA
>CAAKHC010014962.1:0-14356 GCA_901007825.1 Macroramphosus scolopax
CCCATCACTCACAACATTCTCCATGACGTACTGTGAAACACTGAATTTACCATTCCCAAACACCCCATCCAGACATTATAAAGCCTCTCAGTTGAAGGACCCCTCACACGCAGCGTGTCCAGGAAACACAACCTTCTAAGTGGATAAATCAGCGGGAGGCTTTCCGTTAAGCTGTGCTGGTGTGAAACCTTTGGCTCCGCGACAACAGAGAGTCAATTACCAAACCGGGATCGATGCTCTGAAAACCTCGGCGGGGATTTAAGAGATCTAAGTTTGTGAAATTGTGAAAGTATGATGGCGACTGAAGCGATTTTCCTGCTTGGGGGAGACGGATGTGTTTGAAAGACGGGAGCTGATCAATACAGCTAAAGAACCGGCGAGGCAGAGGTGAGTGAGTAACAGTCAAATACGAACCAAATCTGATGGTGTTTAATAAAAGAGTGTAATCATGAATCGTCTGAAGGAGACGACCGACCTCTGATTCAGGCCTTGAAGACACTGGGAGTGAATCTCTGTCTCCCTCTGATCTCAGTGAGCCGAGCCTCAGGTGAAGGCAGCTGTCACCCTGATCTACGGCCCCCGGCAGCCTCAATGATGTCGGCCAAATTGCCTGAGTCGCTGGAAATGATGCAGTCATTGTCGGGGAAATTGGAAATCAATTCTTGTCATCACTGAGCATAACTCCCTTTTTTTTTAGCAGCGCCGGGACACAAACGGATTTGTGTAGGCTGCAGAAACTCTGACAAAGACGCCGTGTAGGAGAGATGGAAGCTGGCAGGAGCAAGATGAAGGGAGGAGGAGAAGAGATGCAGATGAGGGAGCAGGAGGAAGGCCGATGCTTGAACATTATATACTGTCCGAATGCTAAGCAGCGGTGTGATGTGAGAACATCCTGAATGACCCTCAGAGAAGATTCGACCCCTGGACGTTCATCAATAAATAAACAAAGAGTGAAACAATATAAGGTCTCTGAAGGATTCTGCCACTCAGTCCTCGGGCGAGTGTGTTCATTAAACAGCTTTCTCACCACTAATTCTCAGTAATGAGTTTTCTAAACAGATTTGCGGAGCGCTCGTGGCGAGACCTCACCAGGTTCGGTTTCCTGGAGCCCATCTTGACATTGTTTACAAGTTATTTCTTCAATAAGACCTTCGGTGCCCGAGGCGGGAAGTGAAATTAAAGGACTTAATGGTGCATTACTGAATTCTAAAGAAGGGGAAGGAGCTGTTTTGTGGAGACTGAGATATACAGCATTTAGCTCATGTAGGTCATAGTGAGGCGCGGCGCGGTGGCGTCCCTCTGCATGCTGAGTGCTGCATGGCGGCGATCCCAAGGGTGCCCGGGCTCAATAAGAAGCAATCAGCAATAGCGGCACACCCTCCTCCATCTTCCCACAAGGCACCGCTCCGAGGCAGCCCCTATCCATTATGCATCAAAACCTTAGCTACAAATCTCTTCAAATAGAACAGCGTGTCAGGCGGGAGGAAGAACAATCGACCGAGGGGAGGGAATCAAAGCGCCCAAATTCCCAGGATGAAAAATATCCCGTTCCGCTCTCTGATGTTGTTCTTTGTTTTTCCCTTGTTTGTGTTGTTATTCTAAGTTGTGTGCTCGTGTCTCTCGTGAGGTTCTCGCGAAGGCGCGAAGTCATCCGTCATCCTAATTGCTTGTGTTTAGAGAGCAACTGTTGTGTTTGATAGAGAAGCTGTTCCACTCCTCCTGGTCAGAACAGGAGCGGCGGCTCTCCAATCAGAGGCGGGAGGAGCGATGGAGGCAGCCACAGGTGGGATTATCCAACACTCATCTGGTTATACAGAAGTTTTTTGCTTCAGCTGTTGTAATCTAGCATCTTTCATCCCCGCAGGCCCGGAGCAGTCGCACTCACAGCCGCTGCGGCTGCTTCTAATGGGATGACATTAGTAGATATGTCTCTGGGTGTGTTACGACTCAAGAGAAGCAAACTGTTCCCGTCTCTTCTCATCAAATTAAAAGGTTATTTATGACATGAAATACTTTGTATTTGAAAGGAAAGTCTAGAAACCAACAAACACAGGAGGTGAAGATTCAGGGTTTACAGCGAAGGACAAAACCATCGCGGCCGATCTGTCGGACGAATCCGTCCCCGTCAATCTGTGACTTTACATGCTCATAATGGCCCATTCGTCACTCCGTCTAATCTCCTTACACCCCCTGTTTCCTCCCACCCTCTCCTGTCAGGGGGACAGTTAATGGCGCTGACCCACCATCAGTCACTCTCACGTATATTATCTGAGAAATCACATCATCTTTTTACAACCTGACTCCGACGTTCAATCAGTCCTGACGGGTTTTTTTTTTGATTAATACAGATTTTTTGTGAAAGGCATTACAGTTGGTTTTGTAACTTCTCTCAATTTATAATCCAGGCATGCTACAATGCTACAATCTACAGTATCTAACAGGCAACTGGTTGTTAGCAGGTCCTGCTGAAGGTACCAGGACGTGTTAATGCCCTCTATTCTCTTACGTAACGTACCTTTAAGCTGCACTGTGTCTGCTCTGGTTGTCAACCCCTCTGGAAGGACAAACCTTATCATGCAATCATTTCCAAGGTCGTACAGGTCCCAAGGTACGAAGGGACGGTGATGATTGAGTGTAGCAGTGAGTAACTCAGTAAGACGTGTTTTCAACATCCGGTTTCAGCACCTGCACCCACAAACAATCCACGTTGGCCGTAGATGTAACAGCTCTGACGCCCTGACGAATGCGGGACTTTGATCACAGCGTCCTCGATCTGCTCGGCCTTCACAGCGGCTGCAACTACAGCAGCTTATGTCCCTGTTTGAATTAGAGAGCTGAGCCAAGCTCTCAGAGTCAGCGTTTCATCTGATCCTTCAATGGACCTTCGCTGGCTCTGTAGCCGGGGAGGAGGAGGAGGAGGAGGATAGCTCTCACACAGTTTAATGCATTCACCTAATATTTATTTAATATAACCTGCTGTTGAGCCTCACATTTGGTCTTTAAAGCGAATGATTCCCATTCCGTCTATTGTACGTGGCGCAGGAATTCTCTAATAAGTCGAGGCGCTACGATCAAGAAAGTAATGAGCAGGATTATTCTAGGTCATGTCTGATTTTCGCCGGAAAAACTGCTACAGACTGTTTGCTTGTTCTCATTCAGAGGTGGTTCGTGACCAGAAGGTGCTGCACATTAAAAGCTGCAGCATGGTGGTTGTTGGTTCACACCCAGGTAAGATAAAATAAAGTGGAGCAAAACAAATCAGGGTCGAAATCAGCTCGGATTAAATCACGGGTTTGAAAAGAATTGGCACTGGTCCTTTTTCAACTGTCAGCTATCACCTGTGTGAATGAATTCAGTTATTAAAAACACAGGAACCTCCAGCGTGAGTAACACGTTACAGCTCCGTGATATTATCGTCTGTTGAATCCGTCTGCTGCCACAAACATCTCAGAGAGGACCAGTATGCAAATCCATGTTTGTTAGGGTCACAGTAGTCACGGTGTGTTCATCGGGTGTGAACACATGAATAAAGTGAGTGTGAATGAAGGGATTCAGGTGAAAGTCGGTGCCACGACATCTGTGTCAAAATAGCAATTACACGCTGGGCTGATTCATAACGATAAACACAGAGCAGGGCTGCAGAGACCAGAACAACCCCGGCACCACCGCACCGCCGCACCACCGCACCACCGCCCCTGAATCCATCTAGTGACACACGAACAGGGTGCTGGCAGCTCAGTCAGGGGTGGAAAACCTACTACAGCTGTGTGTGTGTGTGTGTGTGTGCGTGCGTTACATGTCATTCTATCTTTGGACAATTCATTGGAACCATCTCAGTGAAGACGCCCTGGCCGACCCTCAAAACCATTAAATCAAATGACTCCGTTTTATGATGAAGGGTATTCATGTTCTTGGGTGTGAGATACTTTCAGTATCTCGCTGGTTTTACTCGACCACACCAGAAACTCATTCAAGTCTTATGACGTGAGGAACACAGCCAGACTGTCCTGCATGTCCAACAGATGCAGTAAAGTACAATGACTGTACTCAGTATCCAGGCCAAGAAATAACTTCAAACATCTGCAAAAAGATGCTGAGCTCGGCAGATTGTCCAACTTCAGATTCTGTCTCTTATATTTGCATCCCTGCTGGCTTCGTTTGTGCAAATTGAGATGTGGTTTTGGTTTGTAAATATAAGGTACATTAGGAGATTTAGGAGCATTTTTGGAATCTGAAATACTTGGTGACGATGGTGATGTTGTTGCTCTGACGCTCCATTCTGTGCATCGCTCTGCTGCAGGACAAAGACAAAAACACTGGAGTCCCTTGAAGTAGAAAAGTCTATTTTAAAGCCTTATATAATCCTCCACTCGAGGCCGGCTGTGATGCTCTGTCTTCCCTGGAGGAGGCGTTGTGTGCAGTCCTTCACCGTCTATCAGCTCGACGCCGTGATGAAAAGAACCATCTGATGTACTGTTGCAGCTAATTGGAGCTCCGCTGTGCTAATTAAATCAAGGAGCCACCTGGCGTGTGACGTGTTTGTCCTGACAGATGAAACCTCAGCGTTCCTGTTTACGTTCACATTCCAGATGATTTTCCAGTTGATTTTTTTTATCCTCTCCATATGTACCAGCAGACTGTCCCCGGTCTCATTTAAACACCGCTGGCGATATAAAAGCAATCGGGACCATTTGAAAATGTCAGGCTTCCTCGTCAGCAATTCAAAGAGGAGAAGAGACAGTTTGCAACGAGGCCCCGCTGCCGTTGTGTTTTAATACAGCTGACAGGAACATTATGTCGAGGAAATTGTTATAATTTCCCTGAGTGAGGAAAACAGAAGTCTACAGCGTTTAACAAGTTGCGATACTTTATTACAGGATTAACTACTTCCAACTACAGCATGCTTTAACATACAAACAGAGTCACAACAATACTGATGGCCGAACAGGGTCAGAGATCTTCTCATACGGAACAGTGAGGAACTCTGACCGTTCTCCCAGTGTATAGCCAGGTCTGCTATACCTGTTGTTCACGCAGAGTTATCCGGCAGATGTTGCCCCACCACATGGATATAGGATGTTTACGATAACCCTTGATCCACTGTTATTCAGCAAATGTTGCCACAGATTCACTCTGGGGGCAGTTCCACACCATTAGTGATATAGAGGCTGTTACTCCCCCTTCACAGTTCATGCTCGTGGTATCACTTTACATCATTAAATTCTACTTTTCCCCCACAGCTGCAAGACACAACACACGCACATATCCACACTGCAGGCTCACTTGTAGCTTTGAACCTGTGCTTCTATATGCATAACATAACTGCATGGATGTAGACGCAGCACACACTTTCTGTTTATATCCAGTGAGGTTAACGTCACTGACAAAACCACTGGTGTGTTATGATTAAGGTTCTAACATGATACATGATTTGTCTCCTGGTTTGTTCTTGCTCAAGCAGCAGTATACAAGATTGAGTCCGAGATGAGAGTAGATGGGTGCAGACCCAGACGTCAGTGCAGGAAAACATTGCATTGGATGTTCTCAATGGGGACCAAAGTACTGACGTGATACTTTGCAGCTGGTGACTGTAATGATATAAATTATTATCGTTACATAAGAAGAGCGGTCGCTGTCCTCCGACAGGCGATGAGAAATATTAAAAATGTATTTGGTCCCTTGTGAGAATGTTGAACAACCAGACACCAAACACTGTGTCCTGTACGTGTGCGTAGTAATAGTGCGATAGACAGAATGTCTCAAATCGATGCAGCTGCATATTGTGACATCAGACTGTTAATCTGAGATGACAGAACTTGGATGGGTCTGGAATAAGATATTCAAGCAGATACGATAGTTATTTCATATTTACATTGTTATAACATAACATACATTGTTATAACATAACAAGCAGTATAAATTCTCTGTACTTTACTCTTGATGTCCGGTGTATACCCCGTCATAATAAAATAGGTACCCAGTAGTTTAAAAATAACTACGTGTAACCGAGTTAAAACAATACGTTTTGTTGTTCAATGACTAAAATACACATGTTGCAATTATCCTGAATACCAAACAAACAATAATCAACTTTAATTCATCTAAAGTGTGTGCTACTGATCCATACAAGCAACATAATCACTACTGAGCAGAAGCCGGAAACAGAAAAATAATCAGCCTAACTAAACAAATGCAAACCAAATAAAGGCCGTACTGCAACTAACGGCAGCTAAAGCAAACAAATTGAACGCAGGCAAGAGAAACAAATTAAGTAACAGGCAAAGCGAAGCAAAGAGCATTATCTGCACAATTTAACCTGAAAGGACGTTTTCTTCTGTTAATGCCGAACAGAAAACTAAAAGGCACCAACAACTTCCTTCTCCGTCTCCTTAACGATGTTAGACTGTTAAGTGGACGGACAACGTTCCTGCAGATGGACGTGTTATCACGTGTTGGTGTGTGATTATTTCTGTGTGAGTGAGTGAGTAAATATGTGAGTCAATCAGTGAGTAAATTAGTGAATAAGTGAATGAGTATTATTATTTTAACTCGTAGTTCTGTACTGTGTCAGACGTACAATTGTTTGTTACCCAAGTTGCATCCTCTGCATCTGCTTGCATGACACAGAGGGGTAGTATATTGCAACAAACCACAAAACAACACAACTACAGCAGTGTTACTGTTTAACTGTAAAAGACTCCCGATGGCTCAGTTACATAGAGTCAACCAGATCATGTGCTGCAGTGTCCGGAGGAGGATGTGGGTGGCAACTGCTGGAGGGAAACCAACCAGCGAATCAATCAGTGTTGAAGTTTGGCTGCAAGACACAACACATGCACATATCCACAACCTGT
The DNA here is from genome assembly GCA_901007825.1 of Macroramphosus scolopax. Taxonomy (NCBI): domain Eukaryota; kingdom Metazoa; phylum Chordata; class Actinopteri; order Syngnathiformes; family Centriscidae; genus Macroramphosus; species Macroramphosus scolopax. Next base: position 6,855 of record CAAKHC010014962.1, read on the forward strand.
GCTTCTATATGCATAACATAACTGCATGGATGTAGACACAGCACACGCTTCCTGTTTATATCCAGTGAGGTTAACGTCACTGACAAAATCACTGGTGTGTTATGATTAAGGTTCTAACATCATACATGATTTGTCTCCTGGTTTGTTTTTGAACATTGCATTGGATGTTGTGATCTTTTCAATTGACATGCAAAGTCACAAAATTGCAGAAACTGTGTTTTTAACTCCAGTTCCACATCATGACAATGTGAAATTAATAGATCCCAAAACTGCTGCATAGATATGCTTGTAGCACATGTCTGGGGCCAGTACCAAAAAAAGCACTAAACATCTACCTAGATTCGAAGGAGAGGTCAGCCTAAGAAACAAGAACCAGTTGAACAAATGACCAGTTTATTGCTTCACAATCGGTCATGTAACAACAACAACAATATAAAACAGTGTAAAATAATAAGTAAAAGATGAGTAGATGGTCTGGGAATTGTCGGATTCTTGTAAAAGAATTCAGTTCTGTCAGTGTGTGTGTATATGTACAGTTCCAGGATGTACTCTGTTCAGTCCATGAACAGTGTGTGAAGTGAAGGTGTCTCGAGTTCCGTTCTTGTCCGGGTATTTATATGTACTGAATCTCTAAACTACCTATCTACGGGACGGGCAGGACTGAGGTCTGATGTCTTCTTGAAAAGCAAATCAGGTTCGATCTGGATCATACGGTTGGCCACACTGCATCCACGATCTGGGTTTGGCTCGCCATCTCAGCCATCAGATTCCTCTAGTGATAATTAAAAACCAATCAACACAAAGTGCAGAATAATCAGTGTCTGTTTTCTTAATCTATTTTTACATGAGAACTCATTAACTTCTTTTCTACATGTGTACAATTACCTGGATACACATCAGCTTCATTAAATAATAATGTAAAAATCAAAAAAAGTATTTCACATTACTAAACAAAGTGCTTATCTGTTTTCACACATCCTTTTAAGTAATATGTTATATGATAACTCATTACTATATATACAATATACTTGACTTAAACATGAAAATAATTTCCAGTATAACTTGAACTTCATTTAAGATGGGCATTGCTATTCAAATTCTATGCATCTGCAATGCACTTGCATAGTGAACCATTGCTATCCGCTGCTAACGTAAGCTACGGAGCTGAACCGTAAACAACTCAGTGCCACGCATCTTATAACAGTCCAAATCACAGGCTGCGCCAGTCAGTCAGGACATTAGCTATCTCTCAACGTTAACTCCGATTGGTTATAAAAAAATAATCTTTCAAACAGCAATTTATAACAGTATTAGTTCTCCCCCAAGTCCGCTAGCATGATGCTAATAGCGACTAGCCAAATCGTGTTCACTCACCTGTTTCCAGTATCGGATTAATCCCTTCAGTTGACTCGCTCAAATTGAATGTCTAATTGGAATAATAACCTTATTAGTATAATTACATGTAAACTAGAATAATATTTCGAGTGTTTTATGTTATTTCATACCGAAATGCGGGAGCTTCTTTCTTACACGGTTCATCAGAAAATCTTGGGAAGAAGAAACAGTTCTTATTTGTGGGAAGTTCCTTTGAAAGGAACGCACAGTGCGCCCTCTTTTGGCAATAAGTTGTACTACACCTGAGATAAGTAGCCCTAATTTCATGAGGGTTACATGCTGATAGCTCAACTCATTACAACAAAAAAGACAGATAAATAAAAAGAGATCAATTCCACTGAATCTAAGACAGGATATTGACTACTGATCTCTATTGATACTCCCAGACAGACCTGCACGGCAATGTTGTAATTTCCCTGAGTGAGGAAAACAGAAGTCTACAGTGTTTAACAAGTTTCGAGTCTTTTATACCTGTTGTTCACACAGAGTTATCCAGCAGGTGTTGCCCCACCACACGGCGGGATATAGGATTTTTACAATAACCCTTGACCCACTGTTATTCAGCAAATGTTGCCACAGGTTCACTCTGGGGGCAATTTCACACCATTAGTGATATAGAGACTTTTACTCCCTTACTGGCGATTTCCTGGTTCTTCACAGTTCATGCTCGTGTTATCGCTTTACATCATTAAATTCAGCTTTTCCCCCACACATTACATTCCTCAGCTGCTGTGAAAACTCACATAGTCATATTAATGCCAGCGTCCATCCCCACAACCCCCCTCTCATATCTCTCTCAATCATCCTTATCTCTCCCTCTCCAGCCCTCACCTCCTCTTTCATTTCCGAGACAGTCTATCATTTGGACAACACGGCGGTATGATTGTGGCTTCCTTTGGAGGAGACAAGCTGAATGCTATCATCACTCCCAGGGCCATAATCAATAGTGTCAGTAATGGCGATGGCGGGAGCAGAACACTGGATTGCTCCGGGGTCCTCAGAGATCATATTGAGGGTCTTTGTCTTTTCTCTGGCTCTCCCCACAGTCCTGTTAAATTATTCTGCAGGCATTTCCACTGTCAGATTTGCTCCACTGAGGGCTGCAGGATGGAAAATAAGATTCCATTATGAAGCCCTGGGAGCTCATGTTGCCTTTTGAAAGACTTTCAAAGATATCATTATTGGCAAGTGCTTGCCAGTATATCATAATCTGTGAATAAATATCAGAGGTGGTTTGAGTCATGCTATAGTTTTACCAGAGGTTCCTTCTGTTCTCCCTTTATTAACATGATTATGGACTGATGCCGTCCTCCAGGCTCATTGTGGTGCCGTTTCCAACCTGCATCTAATGAGAAACTGTTGCTCCTAACAGATAAAAATGCCCCCTTTGGTGTTACTGCCATATTATTCAGAGGCTCGGAGATTATTTACCACTTGCAGAGCTTCAGAAGATTCATTGCATACAGTATGTCTGGCCAAGATTTGGTCGAGCAGAGGAAGTAAATCACAGCGGAGAAAGACACATCAGTGCAGCGAGGCTCTGAACGCCATCCCAGCTAGTGAATCCCTCATGTGATGACGATACGCGCCGGAGATTGAATCTCAGTTGTACTGCTGGTGAGTCATCACCACACAGAAAAGCTGGTTTGTGTTTTAGTGATGTCAACTTTTATAGTAATGATACTTGACATGAACTGCCGGCCTTAATAACAATAATTGTATTTACCTGTTTATATAATAGTTTTTCCCTCCTGCACTGGATTTAAATATCCTTCACACTCACATGAAACTGACATAATGAATCCAGCTTCATTTGGGTGATCAGCCTCTTTAATGCAGCTGTAACAGAGCTGTATTACATCACTGTTAATGCACTCAGTTAGTTAACATAGGTTGATCTTCATCGTGACGGAGCCTTGAAACACAGTTGCCACAAAGGTTTGCTCTGACAGAGCCGACATCTGACTGTGGATCAGTTTTAAAGACTTTAGGGAATAACTCAAACCACGAGCAGTTCTCTCATATGAACAAGAGTTCCCCTGCACACATGTTGGAAGCAACAGGAGATCTTCTGCATCTGTTGGTTCCTCCTCTGCTGGAAATACGCCGCTTGAGTGGCACCTGGTTAGAGTGCAGGAAGCAGGACAGGATGCAGAAAGTATCCTGAGGTCAAGCAGTCGGTTGGTAATTAAGTCAAAACAACTGAGTCTCTTGCCGTCCCATGAATTGATCTGCTGATTTCGATGATGATTTCCTGAATCTCAGACGTTTGATGGGCGTCTTCTTCTTCACTCTCTGAGACTTGTTTTCTTTCAGTTTCACACATGACGGAAACCTCTTATACATGTGCTTACTTTGAATTCCTTAGACCGTGGCCTCATCTAAACACACATGGGCTTAATCAAGGTCAGGTCCAACTGGTTCAGACACTTGTGTACTTCCATACAGCTCTCCCGGGTTACAGTGCATGTGTGGAAGGGGCTGCAGTGAGCTTATGGATGAACTGGGAGGACCCAGGCGACACAATCTGACGCCGCACTGAGATAACAACAACTTACTTAGAACTGATATGTTAAGGATTATACATCTAACCTGAAATGAGGACAAATTCTTCCACAGGTGCTGAGGTTATTAGATCATGTGTTGTTTAAAATGATTACAAAATCAAAGGAAGTCTGATGCGTGTGAGGAGGAGCCCTCTGGGTTACGTACTGCAGCACAGTGACTTGTCCTCGTTGAGGCCGGCGCTGGATGAGCCACAAAGCTCTGGCCTAACTGCTGCTCTGCTCCCCCGGCAGTGTTGCAAGTGTGGAAGAGCAATCTGTTCTCACAAGGGATGCACTGAGAAAATAGGGCATCGCTGTCAAGACATGGGAGAACCTGCACAGGATTAGTCAAGCAGGTCTCAAGGTGCTGGCTGCACCGGCTCCACATCACAGGACGCAGTTAAAGATGTGCTCAGACTACCTGGTATTGTTAACAGATGGCAGCCTTTTTGCCTCACTTTACATCTCAATTCAGATGAATCCCACATGCGCGGCACTCATTTCCTCTGGGTACCCTTATAATCCGACATTAGCCCAGTCACCCAGTGATGTGAGAAGTCATCCGTCTCAGCCCGTGACAGCCGCACACAGACGTCGTACTGCCGCGGTATCAAGGTGGTTCTGGGCTCTTCATTATTAGTCGTGAGAGCCAATGCAGAAGAAAGAATCTGGTTATTCAGCTGTGGAGCAGAGTGACTTCACCTCACGACAAGAAACACTTTTTTATACCCAATATTGGGTCAAAGAAGCTAGGGAGGGGGGATGGCAAAGATACAATTTCACAGCTGAGCACGCCCGCTTGCTTCTCCGGCATGAGCGGGGAAGGATTTCACACCTGAAGTAATAACAGAACGGAGGTAGAAGATGGGATCAAATTCTTACCCTTCTTTTTTCTCTTCATCAGGGAAGACGGTTTTGCCCTTTACAAGGTCTTAAACTACCACGTGCTTTAAAAGAGTAGCACAGTGTCTCACTTTCACTTAACTCCATTTTGGCTCATTTGGCCCAGCAGGCACCGCTCGTCTGATGGAGCTGCTTGGTGCAATGGGGGAAACAAGCAAGTTTAATCTGTGTTGACTTTACATTGCACAGACATCTGAGGCCGATGAAGGTGGAGAATTGATATATTGTAGGTGTTCTGCCTTTGCGATTTGTTGAGTACAAGATAATCAGTCAATGTATCCGCAGTTATTTACTGTATATATCATGCTTACTTCCTAATTAATCACTGTGGGATTAGAAACCGAATACCAACTATAAGCCCATGAGTCACAGTCAAGCGATATCGTCTCTATTAGTCTCTTTAGTGTTCTAGCTGTGATATAGAAGATAAAGTCTGTTTCCAGGAGGTTTACTAATTCTGCATTTGAGAATACTGCATTCATGGCCTAAATGGTGAAGGCAGTAGATGATCCGGGAGCTGAAATAATACGGCCTATCCCCCGTCCTGATGACAACACCTATGGTACGTGCACAAGCACTTACAAGTGCATGAACGTGCTGCACACTTCAGGTTCCTGTTAGACTGTTTGTTGACAATATGGTCACCTCAGTCATGAATGACGTGATCCCCTCTGTGTATCCCTCCTTTAATCTTTTGGAGTAAGAAAGAAAAACTAATCTCCACACAAATGCAAATGAACAGCTGCGACTCTGTCAACGTGCTTGAATCTTAAATAGATGTTTCCAAAATCAACTAGCGCTGCGAGCAGCATTGAAACGGCCCCTCACACACGTGTCGGGGTGTGCAGCATCCCCCTTATTGTAATCGCCAGGTGCGTCCTTATTTTTCGATAATGACGCAGATGTCATCAGGCCGGGGTTCTGATCAAACGTGTGAAGCGTCAGAAAGATCTCTGCATGTGTAGCTGAGTTACAACAGTCGTGTTCTTCATGGTGAGATCACTGAATTCGCAGCCCCGCCCCTTCCAACACGTGTCATAAGAACACACTCTATCCTCCAGTATGCATCATCAAGGCCTTCCAGGTAAGGTGACCATATCTGAAAATCAATCTGGTCATCCCACTCCGTTCAGTACATCAACGTTCAAAATAAGTGGTGGTTGTCAACAAGCAGCCAGTGCTCTGTGAGCCCCCTCCCCCGTCCCAAAACACTCAGACGTCAGTCTCACAGTCAGTTCCAGCTGCAGTCAGAGCAGAGAGAAACCTAAACTGTCCTCCTCCAGACTGCAAATGAATTGTGCATTTTGGCACATCAGCTGCTAATGTAGCAGGTATATGATGCATTCCACCAATAATCCCTCACGTTTCATTTTATTGTTCTAATATTATTTATTGTCACTTTTATTTTGAAATGTTTTCTACAAAAGATTGTTTTGGGAGCTTATGTCTTTTATTTTGGAGTCTTCACTTCTTCCGGCAGTGACGTTGTCTACCTGCGTTGCACTCTCTCTCCCTCAGTTGTTCTTTGGCAGACTGAGATTGACGTGCTGCAGATGTCTGTTTCCTAATACTGTTGCATTACATGTCTTTATTTTGTTCAGAAATAAATACGCCACCAGTTTTGGCTAAAGGGAGAAATCGAGTCCCCTTGTACATCGCACAACACAACGCAGAGTCGTAGCGAGGGTCTGCTGAGAAGTAGGACCAGACCGGCTACACTTACTCATTTAAGTCAGCTGTTATTATTATTTTCAGAAGTGATGGTCTGTTTCAATAGCAAACTAAAAATAATCAAAAGAATATAGTTCATCTGAAGTTCTAAACATATTAAGGTTTTCTTTTTACTCCCTTTTTGTCTCTTCCATTATATCATTCCTCATTCCTACAGCGTCCATAACCATTCCATGCAAATAGCCAAATTATGCAAATTAGGCGATGAAATAATGACTGATAATCAATATTTCTCATCAAGTGTGTTCAGATCGGGACTCTTATCAAACATGTGAAAAGTCCTCTTTAAATCTAAGATATTCCTCTTCATATTTTCGTTTCCTATATTCTTTTGCCATTTTTGAGTTTTGGGTTGAGTATCGCTGCTCTACAGAAACCTCAAAGGCATTGTCAATTATTATTTCTAAATAAGATAAGGCCATAATTATAAAGTAATTGTGACCTTGAAATTAATTTTCTGTGTATACGTAGCAGGGGAAAGAAGTGCTCTGTTGCGTGTGTTGTAGGCTGTAGAGGAAGAAGTGAATCAGGAGCAGAATGAGCTTGATGATGGCCTGGGCTAGGACGATAATCTCCGTGTGGTTTGCATGTTCTTCCCGTGAAGAACAATAATATCCATGTGGGTTTTCTTCAGGTACTCCTGTGTTCTCCACCAGCAATATCAGGGTATATACAGAAATTCTTAAGTTGAATGTAATACCTTTTCCTAATTAATACCTTTAATACTTCACAATATTTTTGAATACCAACACGACTTCAAGCTGCAACTGCAGTGGCGGAAAGTGTAAAGGAAATTGACGAGTAAAGTAATGAAATATCTTTCCAAAAGGAATTACACATTTCATCACAATTTAACGAGGTAATTATAACTCCACTTTGAATTTTGACATTGGTTTATGCAAAAAGTATATGGTAAAAGTACTTCAT
>CAAKHC010014963.1:0-13566 GCA_901007825.1 Macroramphosus scolopax
TGTGCTGTGTGTGTGTGTGCATGTGTGTGTGTATCTAGTGTGCATATGAGTGAGTAAGTGAGCCAGTGAGTGAAACCAACAATGACACACAAAGACACACCGAGTATATCTGTGCGAGTCTCTCACCTTGTCGTATGGAAAGGACAAGGTGAGAGACTGCCAGTGTGTGTGTGTGTGTGTGTGTGTGTGTGTTTGTGTGTGTGTGTGTGTGTGTGTGTATGTGTCAGTGATTTTACGTCAGCAATTATTAATGCTCTGTATTGCATGGGTAATGGTGCATAGTGGTGGTATTCTGCTACAGGTTAACAAGCACGAAGACACACACACACACGCCCACACACACATACACACACAAAACATGAAAAAAAAGGTTGTAAAAGTTTGCAACGCAAATAAAAACCTCTGCTCCTCTGCTATTCTGGCAGCTGACAACTGAAAAGCAACAGCTTGTTGTCCTCAAACGTCAACACAAACACAAATAGAGACCTTCATCCTAATAGGACAATTCTGTTTATTTCAACTCATTGTAAGTCCAAATAATCGGCCCAGTGAGGCTCTGTGGGTCAGACTAACTGTGTACTTGCCCTCTCCTTATAGAGATTTGATAACGTGAGAGTCTCAAACTGTTTTCCAAATAAACACAATTTTTTATCGGACGATTTCAAACATTCTCCAAGTCAAACCGAGAGCAGATGGATCTACAAACATTTCTTTACATAGAGCCCGTTTTAACGCCGGGTCATAGAGTCTTTCCATCGAGTCTGCCCATCGACCAGTCAAACATTATTCCTGAAAATATTATTATGTCTAAATAGAAAAAGCTAACCTTCAAAACATCAAACAAGTTGACATGTATTGACTTTCAATATGTTTATCATGGAATAGTGCAGGAGAATTAGATTAGAAAATTAGAAAACCTTTATTCGTCCCACGACGGGGAAATTTAATTCCCCTCCTGCCCGCCCACAATAGCCTCTTCTTCCTGCTGAGATCACAAAGCCAAGTCATAGCCCCCCCGGCATCTCATCAGCCTCTGAACCTTCAAGAACGCTTTTCTTCTGAACAGGCAGCGCTCTGATGTTTGCATTTGTTTGACTGATGTAATTACAATGAAATGTAGTGACATGACAAGGGAAACACCACTGAGGGAGTAATGAGACACTGGCACTCACGGGCACAAGTGGGGACATAAAGTCCCGATTAATAACTGTTCAAGAATGTTGTGACATGTGGTGCTTATAAAAACTATAATAGAATCGGAGACTGTAAGAACCGATACATGATGAATACATGTTCGCTGTGTGGGGGGTCTGATATGCACGGGGCTGGATGATTCTTCCAAATGACAGCCACAGTACGGCTGCAGAGGACAGCATTACACAGACACTCGGTGTGATAGATTAACACACATGTGAGCTAACGCAAATGTAAAAGCACACAGCCACAAGCAATGGAGGAGTAAGTGAACACTGCAACACTTGCACATGTGCAGAGGAAGACACGGGAAGGCAAGGGGAGGCACGGGGAGGCACGGGGAGGTAAGGAGGCAAGGGGAGGCACGGGGAGGCAAGGGGAGGTAAGGGGAGGCACGGGAGACAAGGAGGCAAGGTGAGGTAAGGAGGCAAGGGACACAAGGAGACAAGGGGAGGCACGGGGAGGTAAGGGGAGGCACAGGAGGCACGGGGAGGCACGGGGAGGCACGGGGAGGCACAGGAGACAAGGAGGGAAGGGGAGGCAAACGGAGGCAAAGGGAGGCAAGGGGTTGCACCGGGAGGTAATGCAAGGGGAGGCACGGAGAGGCAAAGGGAGGTAAAGGGGTGGGTTCTGCTTTTTTAAACAGCCTGAGGTAGCCATTACACTATTACAGCCAGAGGTCCCCAACGCCTAATAAAAACTAGGGCCAAGTCAGAAGAGAAGAGAAGAGAAGAGAAGAGAAGAGAAGAGAAGAGAAGAGAAGAGAAGAGAAGAGAAGAGAAGAGAAGAGAAGAGAAGAGAAGATGTTTTGGTTACTCAGCTACTTTTTTTGGACCCAGCTGTTGTGCAGCGCGTCGGCCCCGCCGCGCCGCTTCTGTCTGGTCTCCTGTCGGTGTTGTGTGCGCCGCGGCAGCAGCGACCGCAGCGCTCCGGAGCGCACATCACAACGACTGTTAACTGTTCAGCGAGCCGTGAGTGAATGGAGCTGATTAAACACGCGCACAACGCCGCGGAGCGCGCAGACAGACACCGAGGACATCCATGGGAATGTGAGAGTAATGCTGAAGCCGTGTGGAAAACAGGCGCGCAAATGCTCCAAACCCCCAAATCTCTGTCAGGCGTGTTCACCGTCTCTGTCTCCTTCCTCTGGTTAGTAAGTGGGTGTTGGCGTCACCCGACCTGAATTCAGAATATCCCAGCCTTTTGGCTTCTGGAGTGAATCGCCATCACCATCGTAGCACGCGCTGACTCTAAAAATACTTCGATATTAACTGAGCTTTTCAGGACCGGATAAACGGTTTTCTGCGGGGGTTTATTATTCACGCAACACAAGTCAGATCCATATAAAAGCCAATTAAAGCGTTCTGTAATTAAGGCACTGCTTCTTTTAGATGTGCTCTCCCGTCCTTCCCTGTGTGATGTGTGCAATTATCTAGAAGTGGAAGAAAGGAGCTCAGTCACATTTTCACCTCAATTATATTTTATACACAACACGGGGGGTGAGTGAGAGTCATTTCGATCCGTTAACCGTCTGAGTAACTTGCTAAGCAGTTTATTTAAAGAGACATAACGAATCATCTCCAGGCACATTGTCGTCTTAAAAATCGTATGTCACGTCGTGCGCAGGGAAGCCAGGTTTCTTTCCTTCAAGTCACAGGTCAACATAAAACAAGTGTAGATTGATTTTTGCTTTGGGAAAACGCAGCCCCCAGATCTCTCGTGCCTGCCCGAGACCGTAAACGAGCACACGAGCGGGTCAATCAGTGTTCGCGTGTCTCAGATGGCACCAGATAATACGCATCTGTCATTGGACGCTCCGGCTCAGTTAGTTACTTATCATTCCGCACACACACACACACGGTCACAGGAGGTGTCAAGAGGCTCGTCATTTTGCTTAAAAATGAAACTCGAATCACAACATGTTTCAGAGCAGAGGCATTAAATGCTGCACCGATCTCCACTCGGTGACCACAGTGGCAGAAGCGAATCCTTTCCAGTTTCAGCGCAATAACTTCACGCACTTTGGCCTCAGTTTGATGCTTTTGCTGAGTACTGGTATGTTGCTTTCTTGCAGGATGGAGAGGCGAGCACATTTAAATCTCTGCCACCAACATATTTCTAACTCCAATCCTCTACAGAATGAACCAAACAAGACAAAACATAACACCAACAAGAATGCTCGATGCAACGTCAGTGCACGAACCAACCGTGGAACTGTAGTTAACTTTTCTACATGGTGTCAGAAGGGTAAACACAAAAGAAAAGCCACACAATGAGTGGGTCAAGCATTCTGGATTTCATACCCAAAACATTTAAACACGTTTCCACAGGCAACAAGTTCTCGCTTGCATTTGCTTTTACCTTTCCACAGGAAAAGAAGAAGCATCGTCTTCCACAGTCCGCATCCGATCGGCGCGCCTCCTCTTTTCCACACCGTCTCCATCCCTCCACTTGTCTCTAAAAAAAACCTCCTGGACTGTTCACAAAACCGACAAAAGGGGATGTTTTGTTTTTATCTCGCTCCCTTTTCCCTCCAGACGGATCACTACCGCATCGGTGCCATCAGTAATCTCATTTTGAGCAAACTGCCCTCCCGCTGTGTTTGACCTAACAACACCGCGCAGACGAGGTTCGGGATGAACTATAAATCCTTCTGGAGTCAGTAATAAAGAAGTAACGCAAGATGGGCAATTCCTTTTTTTAATCCTTCCACCAAAAAAAGTCTATGGTGTCTCTCCTTCAAGCCAGAACAGCCAGGAATGAATCCCTTCTCCCTCGTGGTGAGCTTCTTCCATCGGTGCGTCTTTGCTTTATTTATCCAAACGGGACGGCTGCAGCTGGAGACACATCTCCGCTTTCATCTCACTTTCTTTCTCCCAAAGTTTACACTGGCCGTTGGAGTGGACCAGGAACTCCCACAACGAATTAAAAAGTCCACCTGTGTTTTTGAAACTCCTCTCCTAATATTCAGACACTTTTAAATTGAATGAAATCCAAATTCCGCTTTGCCCGTCAGCAGCTCCGTCCGCTCTCCTTTTCTTTTTTTTCTTTCCTCCCTCTGTCTATCCTGCGACTGTCCTCTTGCTGCGAGTGTCAGCCTGAGCGTGTGTGTGCGTCTGAGCTGAACTTAAGAGGCTGCACACACTCGGCTCGGCCGCGGGATGGAAGGAGGAGATGACAGAAGAGGAGGACTGTCGCTTTCCCCAGCCGGCAGAGGAGAAGGAAGAGGAGGAGGAGGGCCAGCCGAGGCTGCGAGGCTGAGGAGGGTGGGAGGTGGGGGCGGGATTTTGGCAACAGAGTGGCATTATAGCCGCCAATGGAGGGTGTAGGAATTTATTTTGCCCACCCCCCTCCCCATTTCTTTAATTATATCACAGGCCTATGGTTTATATGGTTTCATCACTTACTTACTTATTTATTTAGGATACATTCACCCCATAATACGAGATGTTAATATACAGGATAAAAAGTGTAAAAACTACAATAAATAAATGTTGACATTAACTGCCAGAAAATGAAATGAAAAGACCCACAGATTGTTGGAGAGAAGAGAGGTGAGAGGGATGTTCTTGTGTTATTTGTATGCCTATTAAGTATAGAGCGAGTAGGCCTGTATGTGTGTGTGAGCGTGCTCGTGTCAGTTGCGTGCATGTATGCGCGCGTTCCCGTGCTGTTTATCCCTGCCAAGCCTCTCCCTGTATTATTCATACAAGGACACGCGCTACACCTGTTCCCGCTGTAACCGATAGACTCAGACCCCGCACGAGCGCCCGCACACAGACGCCCCCGCGCGCGCGCACGCGCACACGCACACACAGACGCTTCCAGTGGCGTGTACGAGAGCAAAATGTGATACACCAGGCACCGTGTAATAAAACTCACTCCCTTTCTGTTGATGGGGCTGGGAGTGCGTGCGGTGGGGTGGTGGGGGTGGTAGGGAGGGGGGATACAAGACAAGAGAACATTAAGGTCGTCTTACAGTCCGAGACTATATTTCACAAGGCAGCGTGCCTGGTTCCCTTTGTCAGCTAAATGTGTAAAAGCTAAAGAGATGACACTGTGACTTATTGAATTGCAAATCAGTCCGTCGGCGGAGGGATGTGAGGATTTCCGGAGAAGATACTGGGCCCTCTCTGCCTCCCTGCCTGAACCCACGGACTGTACACAAGGTAAGGAAGGAGCGACAGCGCCCCCTAGTGTCACATCTGAAGAAGAGTGCTCACAGTGGAAGACCCCTCTGTATCCTTAATTATTCGTGGATGTGATTTTCATTGAAGAAATCTTCCGCCTCGCTACGTTTCATATTATTTTACTGCCACTTCTCTGCGTTCTCGTCACTGTGATTTCAGCTTGCACATTCGACCGAGCCTGCATGCTCTCTTTCTTCCACTTGTCCTGTTTCGTCGCTCACTCACTTTCCCCCAACACATTTTTCTGGCCTTCCAGTCACCAGCTGACAACTTTTATAACTTCTAGGCAACCGCCATCCCTCTGCGTTACGGAGCAGAACCAAATCAGTGCATTTTAATTTCACTCAATAACTTCTCCCTCCGCCAGCCCGAGCATTCCCTCAGACTTAAGCTCGAAAGATCTTAACTACACTATTCCTCTTGGGGCAGCAGCTGAAGCAATGCATTAGTTCAGGAAGCCTGCAGTAAAAAACAGTAATATTTGTACAAATACAGTCTGCTGTTGGGGGAAATTTGACACCGAATACATAGAAATACAGATAGCACCCCGTCTGTAAGGACAAAAAAAGATCTTTCAAATGTGCTAGTAATCTATATATATAACAAAAAGAAACTACACCCACGCCCTGTTTATTCAAGAGGGGTTTGTGTGTCCCACCAATTAAACCTGAACAAAAAGACACAGGGGCGGAATATGTTTCCATCGATGATGTTCAAACATACAGTTATGCAAAGTTGACATTTGAGGGTAAAGAAAAAGACCTTTGAGGTCAACTGTTACTCTCAATGAATCCGTTAATTCTCAGTTCAACACAAGCTTCTTCAAGATCGCACAATTGCAAACAAGGAACTGTTGTAATAAATTGTTGCATTAATAATTCAATGACGTTGAATTCAGACTTGTTGACATATTGAAGGAAAACATACAGTTATACCAACGAGGCTCTCGTCTGCAGGTAAACATCCCAATACGAGTGAAACACACACACATTATTAAGTCAAATGCACATTAATAACGTAGATCCAATCCTCTTGGTTTGAGTTTTACGAATAAGCCTTTTTTATTTAAAAGACAGGAAACAAAACAACTTTCTTTCTTGCTAACTGTTCCACCTGCCGGGCTCTCATCAGGTGTCCACTTGGGTTTCCTTTGCACTAAGTGCACGAGGCCCCTGTCACATCACTGTCAGTCTGCCGCTGCTGTGCCCACCCTGAGGTGATGCTGGTCATCCCTGAGCCCCGCTCAACTTCTCTGCCTACCGGCTTCCCGGTGGTGAGACGACCTTTGCGCTGTGAGTTTCTCCACGTCCTCTTGTCACAGGCGGAAAACTCATCTTTTTTCTAGCAATAGTTCACATCGCTCTTTCTCGCCCTCTCAAATCTCACATTACTCTGTGAATGTTTCATCTGCTGCTCGAATCCGTCGATACAAGCACATATTCAATCATCTGTGAGATTCTGTTCCTCAGCGAAAAGCCTCTTCAAAATCTCAGGTAGAGGGAATTATGATAATTACTTTTGATTAGCAGTATAATGGTCACATCTGATTTGGGAATAAGTGTCACACTTAAGAGGTCAAATTCGGATGTCTTATGACATTAATCTGTGGGGTTGAAATACCAGGAGAGGTTGAAACCAGTTCTCTTTATAAGGAAATTATGAAACCTCCCAAACAAAACCCACATTTGGTGAAATTTTCTATTAAAGGGAAAGTTGAAAAAGAGTTTTTGTCAAAGCCTTGCCTCACATTCCTTGAGTTTCTCCACCATTATAAGCAAGATAATCCCACCGCAGTGATACTCACTGAGGTTCTACCAATACATATTGTTATGCAGTGGAGGAAACATGCTTCGTTTACATGTTCTAGGTGAGGGTGAGGAGTCACAGAGGATGTCGGCAGAATCCTGAGACTGAAGAGAGGTCAGCCAAGCACATTTACATATAAACTGTGTCTTTAATCCTTCCTCTGGTAATTACTGAATCATTTAACCCCGGATCCTTTCAGAAGAGTCAGAAACACAGTGTATCACAGAGATGCTTATGTGGTATAAACACAAGCTTATTTAGTCAATGTTGGACTACTACGTGCGTGTGTGCGTGCGTGCATTTTAAAGCAGAGCACTTAAAGAAAACCTTTCATTCATTGCCATCTTGATTTTAAGAAAAGCATTCTTTCATCACGTATTACATGTCAAGATGCTGCAGAGATACAAATTGGATGTTTAACATGCTGACAGGATCATGAGCTTTGAATTGTCTGAAAACATTGATCTTAAAATGTTCCTGCTTTGCAGATTAGAGCATGGAGAGTTGCTTCGGGCTGAAAATACTCACCAGCCGAGGTTAAACATTCAGTAGTTGTCCATACATCATGATTAGCTTGTACTTTTATGTGCTTTCAATGGATCCCTTAACATAGCATTATGTTTTATTATACATTGGCGCAGCTTTGTGCTCTACTGAGTGCCCTTCTAGTTACAGATATATTGGCGTACACACTCATCATAAATTTTCTCCATCCTATTTGTAATAATAAGAGTTGACTAAATATTCGGAACACCTCTCAGTATATATAATTCACTGCGGGTCAACAGCACCGCATATTACAGCATCACAAAATGACAGTTAAAACAAATCAACACAAGCAGATTCAATAAATAACATTATAATCCTTATAAATGGAGGATTTATTGCAGTTGTATTACACTGCATTAGTTTTGTGTACCTAATATACTGCCAAGTGAGGGTTTGTTTGCCAGTGAGAGAAACCGCATTACAGAGATGCCAAATATATGATTGATAAGTCCCACTGTAGCGAAGGGAGAGAGAGAGAGAGAGAGAGATGTCCGTGCCAGTTGGTCTCATAGCAGCATCGACGGGCTGCAAACAGGCCAAAGGACCGAAGTGCTAAAGAGCACAGTCAGAGTTCATATGCATGCGTAGGAAGGGCACTCCGTCACACTCCTCTTCCTTATAGGATGTACGCACCGATGCACTTCACCCATCCCAGGGGATCTTCAGTCCCTCACACCGGGTCAACATCAGCAGCATCACCTAAACTCAGCAGCATGTAATCAGTGTATTAAATGTGAATTATCACAGCAGATCAAATGTAAAAATTGCAAGATATAAGTCTCTTGGAGGAAGATTCCATGTGGCCCCCATGAGACTATAAACACACTCACTCATATACTGTAAGTAGGTATATATGATAACTGGATGTTAGCTGGACTCCTCCAATTACCCAGCGGAGTGCACACACAGCTCACGAAGAGCTCAGAAGGGCAAGGGGAAGTCTTTAGAGCCACATAATGATCATGGCTGGAGTCGGTGTGAAGGAGCACGTCTGAGAAAGAGGGTTTATTTGCTGCAGGTGAAATGAATTACATCCTTTTATTCAAGTGCCGAGAGAGACATTGAGAATGTAGAATGATACAGATGGTCCGCCTCTTCTCCGGTCAAGTGACTCTTGTAGAAATTCTGTCGACAGCTTGTTCAGACGAGGCACTCGACTCCGAGGATGGAGGAAGATGACCGACTCTGAAGACCACCCTCTTTACTTCCTATATCTGCTCTCGCTCTCTCTCTCTCTCTCTCTCTCTCTCTCTCTCTGTCCCTTTCCTCCCTTCTCTCTCCCTCTTTATTTCCATCCCTCTCTCTCCCATGGCCATCTCTTTGCTCAGCGGAGCAAACTGAATACATTAGAATCCAATTAAGACTGGTGGAGGAAACTGCTCAGGCTTAGAGTGTGCAGACGTCCCTGTGTGTATATGTCAGACCTCTAGTGTCTGTTGATCTCGTATGATAGTGTGTGCACCCGAATACGTGGAGGAAAATGTGTTTATGTGATAGTGTTTGGACGCTTCCCTACAGTGCACGGGCTTCCTTGTGTTTGCATGCATGTTGCAATTACACATGTTGTCGTCGAGCACTGAATCAGAGACGGAGGAGCCTTTTTTCTACTCAGGCTGGTTTCTGTAAAAAGGTGCAGCAACACCACTGCCAGCCTCAGTAAGTCAGAGAAGTAATGTGTGTGTGTGTGCAACGGAATCAATAACTCTGTGATGCAGAACACACGGACCGTGTTCAATTTGAAATTGGGGGAAAGACTCAGAACTGCACCCAGACAGATTGGAAAACTCACAGAATATTAAGAGACTACATGTAACATCGATGAGGTTTCGATCGGCTAAGCGCGCACAAACTGTCATGCTACACTCTGTGTTTAATCTTCAGAGTTCAAACAGCCTTCTTTTTCCTCTCCATTTCTCTTTTATTTGTCTCTCTCCTCCCACCTCCTCTACTGTCATTACCCTCTCATCTGCTCCGTCATCGTCTCTCACCTTCACCCAGCCTTTGCATCACCCTTCTCCCCACACTTCACGCCTCCTCACCTAGTTCTCTCAAACAGTAATACCTACTCTTTCTGTTACCATCTTTTGGGGGAATGTCATAGGAAGAAATTCCACCCCTTGACAAAGTTAACCTTCAGAATTGCCTTCCACAGACTGTAGGCTGAAGCCACCAATGTACCTGATCTCACCCACGGGGACAACCAGTGGGTGACATCACGCTGGTTATGTCTTCCTTTATACAGTCTATAATTCCTCATCACCATTGCTCCTACTTTGAAGAAGCACTCAAAAGGTAACTGCAGGTCATTGTATTGACATTAACAAATGTTTGTGCACTGTGTTGACTGCATGCTGTACATGGGACGAGTTGTAAGTTAAAGCTCTTTACTGCCTGTTTGCACACCAGAAAACAAGAGACAAATAAATCTATCACTCTTTACTTCGTCTAACATTTTATTCTTCTCTGATTTAAAAGGCAACTTGTGATTTGACCGGCTGACCCTTTCTCTAAGCAGCTGTGCCCAGCAGCCATTTGAGCAAAAAGTTCAATGTTGCAGCGATAATGACAACACGGCCCCTCTGTCTCCTCCGTGCATCTTCCATCACCATGAGAACCCACCAACAGCAGCCTGAGATCAATTACAGGGAAACCTCGAGCCCCTCCCCTCTTCTCTCCTCTCGCTACACATGCAATTTACTCGACTACCGTAAATCAATGGAGACAAGTGGGGCTAATTTAGACCATTTGATGTCAATTTGGCCTTGACCTCTCCGTAGCACACACACAAACCCTCGTGCACTCACACTAGCACCCCACTTAATGACTAGCTGCACTGGAGTTTATTACGCAGAACTGAGAACCACCCTTCAGTCTAACTCGCCCTCACACGAGGAAACACACACATATGCGGAGGCTTGTTTCATGCACACACCAGCACGCACACACACGCACACACCATAATGCATGCAATAACTCCTGGCCCTTCCGCCTGAGATTTCCATATTGGTTCTGTCAGAGACGATTTTGTTTACAGGGCCCTTTGGATGAAATAACATCACTGGCCGCTATCAATTACTGTGAGAGAGATTGGAGGGCTGAAGAAGGGGGAGGGAAGCAGGGGGACAGGGCAGGAGATCAGGGAAGGGAAGTGGAAGAGGAAGTTGGAGGAATGATGGAGAGGAGGCTGGAAAGAGAGGAAGAAGTTCACAAGGTGGGAGAGTGAGCGAGGAAAGGAGAGAGGAGATGGGAGGAACCACTGATTCATTTTTTGTTCATTAATGGTATTAATGTCTTTCACTCTCAGTCTGTTCCCCCCCACATAGTCATGAGATGTTTAAACAAGTTTATTTCTGCAGATTCTGGATTTCGAAAGCACCACCGTGAGACAGGTGGGCAAGCTCTTCACCTCTTCGATCTCCTCCAGATTCATGAAGATAGTTCTGTGCTTAAAATCTTAGGAAATGCTCACAGACCCTGCTGTCAGCAAGTATTGATAGTCACATAAACCTGGTGGGTGTTTGATTTCAGTCTGTGTCTACAAAGCACCAATGTGCCTGCAACAAAACGCTCGTCTTTAAGAAACCCGACCACATGCAGTCACTTCTGTTTGTCTGGTTCTTCATGTATATTTCCACTGAAGCACAAACAAGTTAATGATTCTTGAATATGACGGAATACATCGGTTAATTCCTAGTTCAATAGATAGAAGTATCTTATTTGTCCTTCTCATAGGTATGTCAGTGCAGTAAAAGTAGTCACATGTATGTAACCTTGTGTGGTATTCTGATGACTCAAACGTTGCATGTGTGTGGGTGTGTTTGTGAACACCTCATGAAATCCTTGCAACATGAGATTAAGCGCGAGGTAGATCAAATTCTGCACGGTGATCTGTTTCCAACATGCAAATTAGTGTGCACAGACAAGAAAAAAACGCTGAGAGTAACAGAGGGGGGATATAAGGAGACGTGTGTCCTTCTTGAATTTTGTTTACTGCTGGAAACCCGACCACCACTCTCCACTGCAAAATCATCAATTTGAATGTTCACCGTCTCATCAGCAAATACACACAACCTATAGAACTATGTCATAGACTTTTTCTAAATCATCGGCTTCCAAATCAGCAATCATATCCATCAGCAAGTAGTCTGCACTTTAATGAAGATATTTGCCTGCATGTTAATCCAACTGTCAGCCAACACACAATATAGGGAAGCAGCATCCAAGTGAATGCTTTTTAAGAAGTTGTAATGCTTAATTGTTTTGGTTATCTCGCCACCGTCAGGCATGCATAAGAGTAATCAAATATGAAATGGTAACTGGGCTGCATTTATATATCGCCTTTGTCCCTTAATGGTACCCAAAACTCTACAATGTTGTCTCATGCACCCGCTCGCACGTACACATTCAAACATTGATCGATGCTACGCAAAGCGGCAACCTGCTCACTCGTCTTCTTACTCAAGGATATTTTAAACGGTCTCTGCAGGAGCCAGTAATGAACCAGTAAACTTCTGATTACTAGAAGGTCTCCTGAGCCGTGCCGCCTCATTAATGGGACGTTACGAGAAGAAGAAGAAACATGGAATTAATTTTTTTTTACAAAATACAGTATGCAAGGGATTTATCAGTACAATATTTTTTCATTTTTGATTTTCATCTTCTGAAAGCTCCTGATGGTTTGCGCCTCGCTGTGCCTGCATTAATTGAACTCATCCCAAAAAAGCCAAAAGTCATTATTTTGCCTTCAGCATTTGGTGTCTGAATTAGTGTTGATAGGGATTTTTCATTATATATATTGTATGATGATGGAATAAAAAAAAATATTGTTTCCTATTATTCTCTTTATAACGATTTAGTTCATCTCACTAGAGGGATGCAAGCAGGACATTGGCATTGAGGCAACACAGACGGACACGGAGGAGAGAGAACGTGACACAGGACGGGCTAATTTCAAGACAGGGCACCGACAACAGACTCGAACACGACTGACCTCTTATGGGGGCCAATATTATGACTCTTTTTCAACAAGTTAAAATGGGTCTATGAGTTCCAGGAAACCTGTTTCTGAAGTTGTTTGCTCGAACTTCTATTACCCTCTGTTTCAGTCCAGTTCAGAATGTGCTGTTTGTGCTGCTCATTACATATTCATCAGCTGCTGCCCATTTCCCAACGCCCCACTCATTAACTATTACCATGGTAACGGGAAGCTCCATTCTAGAATCTTTGGTGCAGACTAACATACTAGAACTACTACTACTACTAGATAGAACTACGTGTGAAAGTTACGGACATGGCTGCAGTTGTACAACCGTACATGTTTTCTCCTGAAGGAAAGAAGGCTCCTGAAGAACCTGAGACTCAGAATTCAGCAGGACGCTGACAGCAAACTAACTACAAGCTAGCGGTTAGCCACCTCCTACTCAATGACAAAACACTGCTACAACACACACGAGTTCACGCTAATGTACGAGAAATTGTATACTTACATGTCCCTCGTCTGCAGGTATTCCACGCAAAGTTGGAAGTGCGCCCTCGTTTAGATGAAGTATCCAGGTGTATCCTGCCTTGTACGGACCAAAGTTGGAGAAACAGTCCGTCTTGAAGTGGTTAGCACACACCAACACTTTCTTGCTAACTTCAGCAGGGACGTTGCCTTCAAAAATGAATTCAAGCCAAGCTCTTCTGTCCTCTGCGGCTGGGACAAGATGGAGTGATTTGTGCTAATTTTTACAGCCAACGACAGAACACTTTCCATAGTGCTTCGACATGGTGACTCCTAACAGGGGCTTCCGAATCGATAAGACAATGGAGGATATTGGAGAAGTGA
>CAAKHC010014965.1:0-10260 GCA_901007825.1 Macroramphosus scolopax
TTAAGATGCACTGCAGGTAACAAGTGTTACCTGTGTTCTGGATAACCCCGAGAAAGAAAAAGAAAACATATTTTCTATGTACTCTTTAAGCCAATAAATGATAATAATGAAAAGATACAGCATTAACACAGAACATATATATATATATTATGTCTCTATAGTGGTTTATGCACTCAGCAGCTGAATTGCATTTGGAAGAAGAAGAACCAAAAGAATCAATATTTCATTAATGAAGTGAATTATCCAGAGGTCATTTGATACTGTGAGCTCCAAAACTAAACTCCTTTCACCTATATTGTTTTGAGATAGATGCAAACGTTTTGGAAAATCTGCATTACTGCACGTAACTGAAAACTTTGAAAAATAATAATTTGCATTTGTATTTTTTTCTCTCATTTCAAAAGATTTAACAGATGATTTATCATAGCGGGACTATAAATAATAATTTTACTTAATGTGAAATAATCCCCCCCAACAACAAAAATCTAGTCAGTTAATACAAAGTTAACTAAAAAATAATTTGCTGCTTGTTCAATACTATTTATTTCATAGTGATTGTTTGTGCTAATGATGAGCTAACTTAGCAAAATTAGCTCACTGATTTTAAACAATTAGTGCTTGAAGATGAACCACTATTTTGGTTTTGATGTTTTCCACTACAAGCTTCAAAAGTATGAAAGTTTAAGTTATCAAAATTATAACTATAATAGCAGCTAGCTTATTTTAGCTATCTAGTAGCTAAAGCTAGCTTGTAGCTAAAATAACTACGTACTTAACTTACTCGTGAAAGCACATGGAGTATTTCTAATATATTATATTTCATCAAGAATGCAACTTGTACATTATATATGTGTTAAATATTAGAAACATGTTTAATTTATTGTTCCAGCTTCTGGTAATATAGTTCCGTAACTTTAATCAGAATACAAATCATGTCGGCGCATTAATATTTAGCAACATACGGTCAGCGCATGAATATTTACATTAACCATCAGCAGTCCCGGCTGCGCGTGTGTCGGAAATGACTTACGCGTCTCGTCCAATCAGATTCGGCGATCAGAAAACGATCCGCTCCCTGATTGGCTGATCGCTCCAAGTACTTGAGGAATGCAAACGTGGGCAATTGGCATATTGTCCAATCAATGACTTGGCCACGGAGCCCAGCGGACCTCCGTGAGAGCGGAGAGAGAAAGCAGCATCACCGGGAGCTTCAGACACTCACCGCGAAGACTGGAAGTCTAATAACGCGACCGGATTCAGAGATAAACGTTTTCTCACTGCTTTTTATACGCTTTTCTTCTTCTTCTTTTTTTAAAATTTTCTACCGGATATCGACGGCGAACGACGCTCCACTGCGGCTGATCGATTCCCTCTCCCAGACCCGAGAATTACCATGAAACATGTAGGATCCTTTTTTTTTACAACCCCGGAATCCATAGAGCCTCAGCGAAGAAGACAACAGGTACATACACGATCTCTTGTAATCAGTTTAAAAGAGGATGCTCGTGTTTTAACCTGCGTAACTTCCACGCGAGTGTCGCTGCATGTCAAGACATCCTGTGGTGATTATTATTATTATTATTATTATTATTATTGTTACTGGGGGGTAACTTCCATTGTCCCCGCCTGGCTGCATGCGTGGCTCTGCGATGTGTTTATATCTATTATTATCTATCCATCTCTCTCATACGAGGCTCTGCTTTCCTTCCTCGTTTTTTTTCAACAGGGGGGAAAATGGTGACGGGTGCCGCATCTATAAGATCAGCATCCTCTCTGTGGAGCCCCTGCGTAAAAGAAAAGACAAAAAACACAGGTATCTTTTTGGTTTTCAGTTGTATCATGACTGCCTTCATTGTGTTGTGGTGCTGCAGTGTTGTCGGTGATGGACAGGCGCCGGCTGCCAAACCTACAACACAGTAACGCCTCAGTATAACGCAACACAACCCTCCCATTTGTGTGATGCTCTTTATGCAGCAGCAGCAGCTGCAGCAGCAGCAGCAGCATCCATACATGCAGCAGCAGCTCAGACAATAAGATGCATTGTGTCTGTAAGTGAGAGAGGAAGACTTGGGGATAATTGCCTCCTGAATACATCATGCAGAAACACTGCAAAGTAGCTGCTTCCCTGCTTGCTGGCTGCCTAACTCACTTCTGTATGTGTGTGTGTGTGTGTGTTTTCAGGCGTGCATGTGTGTAGGTGTCTGAGTAGGTGCCTGTTTGTGGATGATGTCACCTTGTATATGGTTGCAGGGGCCATGTGTGGTTCATTATGTGTTTTAAAAGCAGGATGTGCACACCTACACCTGTCTCACCGGGGCTCCTGAAGGGTTTTTCATGAGCAGGAACGCTCTCCTCCGTCCTCCTCATGTTCTTTCGACCTGCCTCGGCTGCATTAATATTCTGGTGCGATCCCCTCCACCTGCAGCAAAGTGACGAGGTAAAACTAAGCCCTCCAGCTGGAAACATTTTAATCTCTTAAAAAGCTTTGCAGCCCCCCCCCCCTTCTCTCTGTGTGAATAAGCAGGGATGATGTAACTAAATGATCACATCACACCCAAATATATCCAAGCAGGACTTTTACTGAGCTTATAAAATACCTATAACTACAGGTACACGCTCTGAAATTATGTCATCAAGTAGTTTGTAATCCTCTACAAGATTAGAATACTATCAAAGCTTAATGATTGACTTTAATTGTTTAATTGATTCATGGTTTCAGCCCTTTAAATGTGCATGTTGTGAAATCTTTTCTACCGACCACATTGAGAAAATGTTTTAGCGTGGTTGCAACTAATAATCTTATTCCTGCATTTAAAGTCAAACAATAGTGAGACGTAGCCGTCATCAAGAGTCCACCATGATGTTTACAAATTGCTTCTATCTTGTTGAGCGCTAGAAAGACGCCCCGCCCACAACAAAGAAGGACGTCTCTGCTGATGAGTTGCTATAACGACGATGATGTGCACTCGCTCTGCACGCTGCCGCTGAGCACCGACAGTTAACTGGCGTATGATTGATGACGTCGGCTGTCGGGTTGAACGTAACAGATGGATGTTGATTGGCTGTCACTGTTTCCTCTAATGTAGTAAAATTGGCCTCATAAGCGTTTCCAATCAACTTCCTAGTTGGTGAAACTAACAAGTTATAGTTTTATTTATGGTCAGCGTTCTTTGAGTGTTGGTTTGAAAGTACTCGCCTGACGCCGCAGACATCCGGGTTCTTACCCGAGCAGCAGTAACGTTATTTATACATCCAACTATGGAGAGCGCAGAGGGACAAATCTACATCTGTAGGTACGACACGCCGGGGTTTGTAAGGCGACATCATCAGGTCACTTGTTTTGTCCAATCACAGGCCTCCAACAGCCACACTGGATGGACCCTGTGTTGGTAAAACAAATAAAAACAACAGCTGTCGTTCTTCTGCGTCAGTTCTTACGCAGGTGTTTAACGTCACATCAGGGGAAAAAAAAAAAAAAAAAGTCCAATGCAGAGGAGGAAGAGAGACGATCGTGCTCCGGCTCAGCGGCGTGGACGGACCAGACTGCAGCGCAGCCACAGGACATGTTGTGTTCAACGTAGCTGCGATTGTATTCAGCCCCTACAGCTCAACGATCACACTTTGAAGCAGTTTGCATGCCTGTGTACGCCCACTTTAGAGTGGAATCAACAAGTCGACGCCCACTCAGCGGGGGCTGTTGAAAGGGGAATGCTGGGAATCACGGACTGAAGTAGAAGTCAAAGTGGGTTCACCAACTTGATGACAGGAGCACATCACTGATGGATTATATAACGGAGGAGGGGGGATGTTTACCTTGGTCCATTGGTGGTGTAGTGGATGTCTATAGTCCTTTTGGCCTGATGGAAGCTTGGGTTTGGTTCCCGGGCGCCGTGTGTGCTCGTCTCCACGCTGGAGCAGGTGGTTCTCCTGCAGCATCACCGTCCATCATGGTTGTTCTCTGAGTCAGCGGTGATTAATGCGATCGGCGGTGGTTCGGTCTCTTAGCGTCCTCCGGAGAACGGGCTTGAAAATGTCTGCTTACTTAGGCTCAGTAAAACAACGGCCTTGACTGTACCGCCGGATGTTGGGGGATTTTTTACCGCCGGCTGACAGAGAGTCTCGGGTGCTGACGTCACGGTGTTCTCAGCCCACCTTCAGGAACAAACACTGTGTTTGTCTGTGCTGAGCCTCCTCGTCATTGTCCGCTGCCTCACTGATGTCTTGCGTCTTAGATAACACCGTTGATTACTGTGTTTATTATTTCAAGGTGACATCCGCACCTTTAAGTTTATTTAGTGCCTTTTTTTTTAAGTGTTAAATGTCAGATGACCCACTTGCCATCGAGCTTCTTTAGAAGTTCCAGTTCTTGACCCGCTGGCTGATGTCAGCTGGGACTGCGGACAGTTATACTGGAGCAGGACAGGAGGCTATTTCGAGTCAGTCACAAACTAGAACGTAGCCTATTATTCACACTGGTTGGTTTCACTGCTTTGAGTTTAGGAGACCGTCAGCCTCCCTGCGGCCGGCAGCCTCTGAACATGTGGACCTCCTGACGCAGCACGTCTGTCGCCGCAGTCGCGGCTCAGACGGACAGAAATGGTCTCCGATTGAAAAATCAATAGAAGCTGCAGTGGTTGGACAGTAAGGCTGGTCAACAATCTGAATTTATGAAACAACTGACATTATGAACCCCCCCTGACTGGACGTAGCTACGATCAGCTGACGGCATCCAACCAGAACTTCAGTTCAAAGGTTATGAAGCTCCGGCATGTTGGAGGAAAACAACGGCCAATCAACATCCTCCACTTCAGTGCTCCTCCAAACAGATGGAGACACATCGCCATGGCAACGACACTTAACAACTGCGCTCTGACCAGGAAAAAAATAATAATATAATATATGGAACGAACCAGTAACCCGGCATCTTTGTGCCATGGCAGTAAAACGAACATCGATCAGGGGGTTCATACCTCCATCTTACTGGGGAACGACGGTGCTCCGACTTCCTCCGTCAATGAGGTGGAACTGAACGTAAAGAAAACAAACACCTGTGAGAGCAACCTCTCTCTCTCTCGTAACACGCTCGTAACTGTGCTAACCTCACTCACTCGACCGCCCCTCGACCCGCCGCGGTTACAATCCAACTCATGTATAATTCACCACAAACAATCTAAGAGCAGGAGCGTTCACAACTCAACCTCCCGCTCCGTCAGCAGGCAGCATCATCTGTCTCTTGTGGCGTTTCCCCTCCGTATCATGACACACATGTGCTTCGTCTCTGATCTGAGCAATAAAATATGGACGTGGATCATCATAAAGCTCGTCAACGTCGGATCAATAGCAAGAAGAGGGCGGGACTAAGGAGAAACTGATTCTGTCATCAAATGACAACCCAATTATTTATGATCCATTCAGTGATCAACGAGTCGATGATGCTGACAGGTGTCGTCCTCCGTACGCAGCCCAACCTCTCCCTTTGTTCGTCCTCTCTTTCATGGGAAGACTCTCGGCAGCAGAGTTTGTCCTCTGGCCGACGTCACCGTCGCAGCGAAGCCCCCGACTGCCGCATCTCAAACTGAAATGACTTAGTAACACTCAGGCCCAGAGTGCTGAGAGCTGCGAGAGCTCCTCACCGGACTGACACCTTCCAGTTGGCTGTGAGGGAGGTGCAGCCGCCTCTCAGTCGCATCAACCGCCTCCGACAGATGGAGCGGCGTGGCGGCACCCCGGCTGCCACGCATACATACAAGACAGCATGTTTCAGACGACGTGCGTGGAAACGACGCCGCTCTTCTTTTAATAAGTGAATAATTGTCACCTCGATCAGATCGGCTCGCGATACAGTCGATAACCTTTTTTTGAAATAAATGTCCACAGGCCAGCAAATAAACGTGCTCGACATCTGTGCGATGTCTCACAGCCGCCCAGTGACCGCCGCTCACCGCTTCACAGCTCCGACGAGAGCGTACGGTGTCATAAACTGAGAGTGTGATCAATAACAATATTTACATTTTAACACAATAACTCCTGACGTGCGTCGTGACTCACCCCCCCGATGTTGATGGGACCTCGGTTTGATCGATGAAACGTTTGTGCCTCGTAGTCGCCTCGTGTAGCGAAGCACGTCGGTCCGAATCCAACCTGCTGGGTGTGAGCGACATGTTACAATCTTCAAACGTCATCAGGCAAATGTGATTTTCTTTACCTGGTCAGGTGGGTCGGACGTATACCTGCCTTCAGTCAATTGTTGTATTTATTTAGAATTCCTACTGAAGTTCTATTTCAAGGTTTCACCTTCAGAGGAAGCTTTTAGAAACCGACTCACGCTCATCCGAGCTGTTGGACAGGCTGCGTTCCCAAACTCAAGGACCCTCGAAATCACTCATCAGTGTGTCCTTGAAGCAGCCGTATGGAGGGAAACGAGTGTGGTGATACTGAATAACGCAGAACAGGAGGTGCAGAGGATCAGGAAGTCTAGAGGACCAGGAAGTCTAGAGGACCAGGAAGTCTGGAGGAACAGGAAGTCTAGAGAAGTCTAGAGGATCAGGAAGTCTAGAGGAACAGGAAGTCTAGAGAAGTCTAGAGGAACAGGAAGTCTAGAGGAACAGGAAGTCTAGAGGAACAGGAAGTCTAGAGGAACAGGAAGTCTAGAGGAACAGGAAGTCTAGAGGAACAGGAAGTCTAGAGGAACAGGAAGTCTAGAGGAACAGGAAGTCTAGAGGAACA
This sequence comes from Macroramphosus scolopax, assembly GCA_901007825.1. NCBI lineage: Eukaryota > Metazoa > Chordata > Actinopteri > Syngnathiformes > Centriscidae > Macroramphosus > Macroramphosus scolopax. The sequence goes on from CAAKHC010014965.1 coordinate 6,727, forward strand.
GGAAGTCTAGAGGACCAGGAAGTCTAGAGGACCAGGAAGTCTAGAGAAGTCTAGAGGAACAGGAAGTCTAGAGGAACAGGAAGTCTAGAGGAACAGGAAGTCTAGAGGAACAGGAAGTCTAGAGGAACAGGAAGTCTAGAGGAACAGGAAGTCTAGAGAAGTCTAGAGGAACAGGGAGTGCAGAGGAAATCATGGCTGTCTGAACGACTCATCATCACCAACAACATTTATGATATTTATAGTTTCTTGAGTCAGAGAATATTTAATCTTTTCTCTGTTTTATTTCATTAAAGACTAAAAACCGTTGACTCAGATCTCCGTCAGGACCAGTTGATCCGACCTGCCCGTCTGAGTATTTTAGTGCATTGTACTGCGTAGTGAAAGGGGGAGTGGTCATCCCAAGCTGGGTTTCGAACCTGCGCCTACTGGCCACCAAACATATATAAGAGTGTTATTTGTTTGGTGAAGGCGTCCCTCTGTTGTAGGGTCGCCTCAGCTCGCCGGTCTCCACATTACTCAACGCCCGCTGAAACCAGTGGTTACGACATAATGTCCAGAGTTAATGGAAGCCCCCCCCAACCCCCCCGCAGGCTACATTCATGGATTTCTACCTTTTAAACCAGTTTCACTCCACCGCTGCCTCCCTGTGTCAGGACCAAGGGCAGAGCATTGACCTTTACGGGCAGAGTTCACGGCTCTGCCAGCTTCGGTCCACATTAATGCAGAGACATACTACCTCTGCTATCACATGGCCTCGTGCACTGGCACATTCCCAAGCATGCTTCAGAGAGGGAGAGAGGGAGCGAGGGAGGAGGGATGAGAGGAAGAAGAGAAAGGTTGGGAATGGGGTGAAAAGGATAAAGAGAGGAGGGAACAGAAGGAGAGTGGAGATGGAGGGAAACCAGAGAGGAGGGGAGGAGGAAGAGGAGAAAATGAACACCGACATGGACGCCAGCCAGGAGCACATCTGTGTTACGTTACTGAAAGACAAACTGATAGTAACAAAGAGGAGAACCTCTTCTTTTTTCTCCTCCCCTGTTTTTGTTCTTGCTCTCTTTTCAATGCCGCAGTGCCATTCGGAGAGAGAGAGACGCTTCAACCCACGCTTTACCAGAGAGGGATGGAGGGATGGATGGATGGAGGGATGGAGGGATGGAGTGGAGAGAGATTGTGTGTGGGCATGTGTGTGTGTTACGTGGGGCTCTGCTGCACTAACTCGACGGCTGTCAGGGGACTTCTGGGCCTTTAAAGCTTGTGTGATCCTGCGAGGGGAAGTCAGGCAGCGGCGGTGAGACGTGTGGAGGCACATGGACAGTAGTACTGCAGGCACACGTATACATACAGTATACATACAGTATACGCACAGTATATGTCAGTGTCCAGTACAATGAGCCGTGTCTTTGCATCACATCCAACAGTCTCGTTGGGCTGCAGGTTTGAATTGTGTGTCGTGTTTTCATTTCCACTGTTTCACTTTGAGTTCTTATTCCAATTTTTAAGACGACTTAATTGGTTTAGTTCACTGCTTTTTCCCGACGTCGGTTAGTCCGTGACGAGGCGTGAGGCCGGGACGTCTTTCAACAGGATCAAACAGAAACTAAAGAGCTGGTCTTCGCTGAACTTGTTGGAGTCGTGCTGCGCGCGACGAGGAGGAAAACATTCAAATATAGTTAAAACGATGTAATAGTTGACGTTAGCGGAGGTCTGCGCTCTCCGAGTGCCCGTCTGTCAACAGGATCAAACAGAAACTATCCGCTCCGTAGTGGAGCTTTCCTCTGGGCCTGGTGTTGTTCTATCTTTAACTTCATCCCGTCCAACAGTCTTCTTTCATAGCGAGTGTTGGTGAGTCGTCTTCCCGTCATCGCAGCGAGAATGGGAGCGAGTCCCTGCTGTATTTATTATCATAAAACAAGCGTTAATCTGTGTTATTACTAAAATATATAGATGATATTTAAATCTCTACATGCGACAATGAACACGTCCAGTCTTTATATAAACCGTCTGTAGGAAGGTTTAAACTTCAGGTCACGTGACCCACAACACGCGTGTTACCAAACTCCGTGATGTGTGTGAGCAGCGGGTGGACGCTCCATATGTTCACTCCGACCTCCACGTTTGTCAGGTTGTAAATGAAGCTGAGTGACAGCGAGTTGACAGACTGGCGCCTCGTCTCTGAATGTTTGAATCACTCGGGAAGCGTTACTCACACGGCGCACGGCGCCCGAAATAACTGCACAGGAAGTAGATCCCCTCGGATGCTTCGCCGTCGGCTCGATAAGTCACAGCAGGGATTTTAAAAGCTTTTAAAAATACGAGCAAAGGAAGGAGACACACATACTAAAGTGTAAGTGGACGTGCCCGACGTGCTGCGTTCAGGCGCGTCGGTAAACATGATTCAGATCGACAGGAGGATGGAGGATGAATGTAGTTTTATCACTTACCAGTTACACCTTTAAATACGTGACAAATAAGATACTGTTGACTCGTTTCATTCTCACATGTACAACACTCCTTCTTGGTCCCTGCACGAGTTCAACATCTCGCTGAAAAAACACTCGGCACCGATACAGAGGATCGATAAGCTCGGAGTCGCATTGCTCCGATGTGTTGGAACATTTGGAACCAGTTCTGGAGTCCCTTCCATAACTGGATCAACTGTTTCCCAGCGCCTCAGGGTATAAAGAGGCCGCTGCTCGTCCATTAGGGGTAAAAACATGTGGACCTCGGAGGTCAACCTAAGTGATGTGATGGTGAAACTCCTGCGCCCGGGGCTGATACATACTGAACACTAGTGATAGGTAGTATGGAAACGTGACACAGCTGCAGGACGCCGTCCTGCAGAGACTCTGCTGGCAGCGAAGCAGAGAGACAAATCCATACGTCCATGTTGCACACACACACACACACACACACACACACACACACACACACACAGCGGGGCCAGTGGCCCGGCGCAGCAGCAGTGCAGCTCCACATGCAGTCAGTCAGATGCACATCCGGGCACACGAGCATGTCAACCTGAAGCTCATGCAGCCGTACGTCCGTCCATGATGATGTAATCATTATTATAAAGTGTGCAGCTTCTTTGGAAGTTTATAAAACAAATCCAGAGGAAACATATGACGGCACACCCGGTGGTGTGTGAGTGGAATCGCTCGATTTCACACTCGGCGGGCAAGTTGCTGAGGAGCGGAGCGAGTGCAGTGACGAAAAATACTGGCACTGTGTGTTCTTTACTGGCTCTGTAAAGTGACGACCAGACGCTCCAAACTGCCACGCCCCTGACGACCAGACGCTCCACACTGCCACGCCCCTGACGACCAGACGCTCCACACTGCCACGCCCCTGACGACCAGACTGCCACGCCCCTGACGACCAGACGCTCCAAACTGCCACGCCCCTGACGACCAGGCGCTCCAGACTGCCACACCCCTGACGACCAGACTGCCACACCCCTGACGACCACACGCTCCAAACTGCCACGCCCCTGACGACCAGACTGCCACACCCCTGACGACCAGGCGCTCCAGACTG